>KN486888.1:3324-16178 GCA_000787095.1 Periophthalmodon schlosseri | reverse complement strand
GACTAGTTGACTAATTGAAAAATGTATTGCTGACTAGTCTACTACAAAAATAATCATTAGTTGCAGCCCTACTCTGTATTGACTGCTCCCAAGACCTAGTATGAATTTTGGTAAGGTATTGGAACAACTGTAGTCACAATATAGGTCTTTCTAGGGATTAAGACTGTGTGACTTTCATATCTGAACATTTTTAATGTTCACTCTTTACTGTTTTATCTCTATGCTCTGACACAGACTGTAGCCTACATTTGTTATGTCTCTGCCAGCTCTTGTCTCACTGGTTGTGTCTCTGTGTTGTCAGGCTGGTATCCTCGGTCCACGCACTCATGGCCACCGCCGCAGGAGTGATCGTCGTGGCGTCCTGTTGGAACAATGTTATCCATGACAGGTAAGCTCTCCGCACACATCATGCACATCACTGGAACTACTATCAGGGTAGTCACAAGTTCACATTTTAGCATCAGGGAGAATTGACAGAAAAAACAATGAACTGACTGATTAGAGAGAGCCCTTTTAGATTTAAACCAACTGGATTTCAGCATTGAAACTCATGTGAGGCTCATTCTGCTTTCTGATTGGATAATCGTCTTGAGAACATTGAGAAGGGCTTAGAATGAGTTTGGCAATGATTTATGGACTGAAAAACAGCGCAGAAGACCTCCATACTTTTATCTGTGACGTAACAATTCTGGAAATTCAAATTTAGCAGGAGGTGACTTATGGATGAGGGAACAATGTTATAACATGGTCAAAAGCTCAAAAAAGTAAATTTTGCCATAATATGTGATACTGGTATTGGTATCGGCTGCTGATTTTCAGTATCAGTATTACAGACAGAGGAGACTCTAAAAGCATTATTAATGACAGAGACAGTATTTGTTTTACCTCTGCGATGTTTTCACAGAGCCTTACAAGTGAAAACAAAACTTTCGACTAGGCCTGTCACGATAATTATTGTATCAATTTATTGTTCAGTTTTTGAGATGAAACAATATATTTATCGTGGGTATATTTTTTTGCAATATTGGGAAGATTTTTGTTACTTTTGTTGCTGCAGGTGGTTGAAAAAGTTACTTAATTATGGTATTTATTTGTTGCAGTGCATGTCTTTTAATGATATTGTCTACTGAAAAGTGGCCAATTGGAAATATCTTGCTTTTTTTCTATTGTGTCAGTGGCATAAAGTAGTTTCAATATTATCATTTATTACAATATTTCTCTGTAGCGATATACTATACATCAAAATTTGTTATCATGACAGGCCTACTTGGTGGAGGAGCAGAGGCTAACTTGTTACATATGTTAAGTAGCCATGTGCTTTGGGCAGGCTTCTCACAAATGTATACATACAGGCCTATAAATAATATGGTGAAAAAACACTGCCTTTAGATAGAAAGATATAAAACATCACCTGTCTCTCACTATATTCTGAAGCTGCTGTACTGTGAAGGCGTATAAGACATTATTTTACAATATTATAACAAATTAATAGGCTATTTTTGAGTAGCTTTTTTTTATATCTTGTAATAACTGTATTCAACTGGGGCTAAATTCACCATGGAATACTTTATTTATAATATTAAAGACCATTTCTCCTCAAATCCCACTTGCAAAGCAGCACTTTGTACAGCTGTGTATTCCGATCACATCCCCTGGCCTTTCCCCTCTGAAGCTCACACTGGCACGAGCACTTCCTTCCTGTTCCTCCGGCACTAGCTCCACGTTAGCATACCAGAGCACCCCCATGTCTGCGCTCAGCGTGACAGACAGTAACATAATCCTGAGTCAGCTCTGGGACCGGGGCAGTCGCTAATCTGCCCCTCCCCCCGCCCTCTCCTGCCCCTCCTGCCCCTGCCCCCCATACACACACGGCTTAGCGTTGGTTGCTCAGTTGTGCGGCCCCGTGACGCGCACCCAGCTTATCACACACACACACACGCTCCAACCACCAATACGCTAATACTCGGCAGCACAATCTGTCACTCCGTTTAGCCTTCCTGACCACATTTACTAAAGCGCTTTCCACTCAGGCTTCGACTCCTTCGGTTAGCCTTTACGTGATCCTGTTAAAGCATCACTATCTTTTGTTTACATCGACAATGTTTTGATCACTTGGATTTGTTGACTTTGTTGACCGTATGACCATGTTGTAATGTAATATCTCATCAAAACTGGCCTAGGTGGTGTGATTTGACCTAAAATCAAACCCTTGTTTTCATTTAAAGTCATTATTATTCACACATGTCTTAAGTCAGTCCACTTTTACCGGGCTTAAACCCAGCTTCAATAACTCATATTGCCCGTAAAGGGCCTATGCCAGATTTTTCCATGTATTTGAGCAACGTGTGTCTAGCCCTGGTACAGATGTATTGTATAAGCAGCTCTTGAGGTCAAAATAAGTCTTCTGTGTATTGTCTGCATCTAATAAAGCATTTTCTTGTTCATAAATGAGGAATGCTAGCATGCTAGTTGTTGTTAGCATTACCGTGACGGCAGAACTCCGCTCTGGCCTCTGACAGTTGTCAAAGCGCTCATACTCTCATTGTGGTGAATAATTAGGATGCTCTGAATTCATAACGTAAGTGAAGAATAAGTCTGGACTGGCAAACCATTTAAAATGAACTAGTTTCGTTTTTCACGTTTGTAAGTACAGTAAAAGTACAGTACAGTAAAAATCTGGTACAGCGCCATTAACCCGAAGCATCAAATTTTTCTACTCTTCCACTCAAATAATAGTAGCTATTGTTATCGGCTTCACCTTTAATGTCCTCACTGTTGCCAGCAGAGGACACAAGAGCTGTGCGGGTTTTGTCTGTGCACCGAAATCAAAGATCAGTTGCTGTTTTTTTCATATATTACATACACACAGTAAAAGGTGAAATACTAATATGTTAGGAATGTTCATGTTGTCATCTTATTGGATGAATATATTGTTAAGTATGTAAAACATCAAAAGCCTCCTATCCATGGGCATGGTTCACTTGGCGATAACTTATGTTTTCTTAATGAACAAAATCTAAATTGTACCAGAATTATACTTTTTTTTTTTTTGCGATTCACAAAAAGACGCTTTGTGATTCAAAGTTTGTGGCGCTCTGAGACGTGGCTAAAACTGGGGTAGCCTAAACAAGAAACTACTTCCGGTTTATTGTCAGCTAATATTTTTTATCCTTACACACGTGCCATGCATTGATAAACAGGAAACAGCTGTTGCCAAAATATGCTAGCTTTGTTTTGGCTAAACATATGTTACATCATTGGAAATATGGTGGTTTACCACAAGTTCAACTCAGCATTTGGTGAGGAATTATTTTCGGTTTATATCTGCTTTTTGCCGTCGCATGAGTTTGTGTTCTCTCTTGTCCAGTCATCTCGTTGCACTGTGTATCTCCTTCTTACACTAAAACCATCTGGGAGCCAAAACAACCCAGACTGCTTTGTCTTAAGACAGTGGAGACACTTTGGAACTGTACTGATCTGCTCTAAAGAACCAATGAACCAATGGGAAACAAGACTACAGTAGTATGGGAGCCAGTGGTTACGTCGGACGCGATGACCTGCAAAAAATGTTGGAAAAATATATACTTAGTGAACAATAAAAACCCTGATTGGTATATTAATATGATAGATTATATAAAACAATGATTTACATTTAAATGATCGCTTTTGTCTGAATAGGACCTAATATTTTGCTAATAATCATTCATTTAAAAGAACCCGAACGCTTCATTGCACAGCTAAAGCATGATGTTTAGGGGAGAAAAGTCTGATCCACACATGTAAACTTTGTGTCTGGATTGCGTCTGTGATCACATCTGTTTTACATCTGATGAATGATATGGAATTAATATCAACACAATGCTACTCAATAAAGCGCTTTCTTCAACCCAAAAATGGACAAATAAAATTGGCCAGGACACGTTTGGAAAAGAGATTTTTAATTTTAGTGAGGTTCTCTTGGTTAAATAAAGGTAAAAAAAAAATAAAATAGCTGAAGCTAACACTCACAAGAGCAGAGATTATTATGATGATTAACGCTGCAGACAAAAAAAGTTCCTGGGCTGCAGAGAAACTAATAACTAGTAATGATGCTCAATATGTGGCAGATAAAACATGATAGGTTTGTTTTACTCCGTCATCAGAGCACTTGCATGTTGTCATTCATTTACAGTTGAATGGCCGGTAATTCTCATGAATGACTGGGATTTCCGAAGTCTGCTGGCCAACATGTCCTCTGATGGAAACTATAGCACAGTAATAGTTTCCTTCTATTACATACAGCACTGTTACAGTCTCTGACATTTGTTATGCGTTATTGAAACCAGAAAGACGCAGAGGATTTGTTGAAGTACACAAACTTCCATGGAATCTGCTAACACCAGCAGCCTGTGGTTAGAGGCTAAGCATTACATGACTAGCGGAATCTTTACAAAGGTCCATTTTAATATCTGAACTTTGTCCTTGTAGTGTTTAGGATCAGTGAGTAGTGACTAGTGAACCTTCCAATGCCTTCAATAGAAAAGCTAAGCAGCTGTGTTGTGCTTTAATATTAGCCCAGGAGGATACATTTGCAGACTACTGCTTATCACTCTGCCCTCAACCTCACACAACCTTTATGAACAAAAGGACTGCACATTTTGTAATGGAACTTTCTGTTGGCACATTTGCTCAATCCATGACCCCACTGCAAAAAGAAAAAAAAAAAGTCAGTAGACATTTCAGTTTGCAAAACATTTATAGGCGTTGATTTTTACAGTCTTAAATCCGTGAAAAACAGGGTTAGTTCATTTTAAACGGTTTGCAGTGGTCCAAAGTTATTCCACACTTACCTTATGCATTCAGAGCATCCTAATTATTCACAGCAAAGAGTTCATAAGTGCTTTTCACAACTTTTAGTGGCCAGAGTATAGTTTTGCCATGATGGTAAAGTTAACAACAACTAGCATGCTAACAGTGCACTTCCTGATGAATAACAGTAAAACACTTTATAATTAGACATATTTTGACCTCAAGAGCCGCTTATACAATATCGGGCAACTCAGGCAAGATGAATTTTGCTCAAATACATGCGAATAAATTCATTTTGTAGTAAGATTGTGAGTGTGATGTAAAAAAAAGAGCATTTTCGTTTTTAGTGATAGGAGAAACCAAAGACGTTTTCTCCTTTTGTCTATTATAAATGGTCAATCTGTGCATGTAGCTTGCTATTTAAAAGTGCTACACACAATTAACAATTAATAGCATAGTTTCTTACTAAATGTAACTTGGCTTACAGGTAGGGATGAAGGTATCTGCTTTGATCCAGGAAAAGATACTAGATACGATATCTGTTCAAGGTTTGGGCCTATAAATTAATGCATTGAAAGGCTGTTTTCTGGTGGCTGCTAAAGGAACTCTATGTACCCTGCGCAATATAAAGTACTACAATACAAGGTTCTTATGAAATTTAAATCACAATCTTGCATACAGTTCTTTAAATGTTGAACTTTTATATGCTTCTATAGTTACTTGAAGGATAAATCACAGTTACATTTGGGTCAGTTCTGTAACACAATATTTATGGTTATGGGAAAGAATTGCTAATTTCATTCTCTGCTCTGTTAGTGGTTTATATCGTGTATTGAGATAAAAAAACAGCCAGTAACTGCTTTTAAAAGTTATCAACATCAGTTCATATTTCAATCGGTTTCTCATTTCTTCTGAATGTGTTTAAAATCTGAACTTTGAACAGAATCCTAATATTAAAACATAAATCGCAAATCTAGAAAAATTATAATGAAATATTTTTGCTAATTCGTGCAGCCCTGCTGGGCATGTAAACATCCTAAGTGTCTGGCCTGAACATGCAGCCTGTTGCTCTCTCTCATCTCCATGTGCTGACCTTAAGAAGAGCAGAGGCCGCAGGTCAGAGGCTCAGATCTGTCCTGCAGTCAGCTCACATACCTAACCCTCTTTCGCCATATGCAGGGCTCAGTGGCGTGCGCTTTAGGAGGCTAAACTTACGTAATCCCAACTTAAAGGCACTGTTCCTGATTTTGACTGTCCGAAAAAGAGAAAAACAGAACTAATTTGTTTTTATTATTATGCAAAATTGAGCTTTCTATGTTGTTATCAAAAACATGCCTGAAGTGGTTTTATATGTCATCCATGCATGTTTGAGTAATCTAGCAATCTCTCCAGGGCCCTATTCAAACTCTCCTTACAGTTAGCAGTATGAGCCCATGCCTCTTGTACAAGGCTTAGCCCTGCGTTACCCATGCTCCTACATGACAATTTTCCATAAATATACAAAAGCATGATACAAAACAATACACTACAACTTCACAAACCTGATGCGATGCGCAGTAGTTTCATTAGCGGGATATATGGTGATTGTGTTGCGATAGCGCTCTGAAGGGGGAGTGACTTAGCTCTGAAAGCAAAGGGAGGGGAAACTCAAAGTGTCTCAGAGTGTCAAAAATTAAACTGAAACTTACTGAAACATTTTAATATGTTGTTTTTCACTGAATATAGCATTTTCAAAATCGTAAAATGTAACATGGTGATTTAAATATGCTATATGTTAGCAGTTAAACAAATTGCAGGTGTCCAAATGTATTCCCCACTTTCCTAACACCTTCCTAGCTTTGTACGTATTCACTGCAATGAGGTTTTAAGTCCTTCTCACAACTTTCAGAGGCCAGAGCGGAGGTCGTCATGGTAATGCTAACAACTAGCTAACAGCACACTTCCTGGTTCAGATAATAAAACACTTAAACACAGACCAGTCTTATTTTGACCTTAAGAACTCTTTTAGAATGGTATCTGTAGGGGCAAAACAAATTTTACTTTATTACATGAAAAAATAGTGCAGCCTCTTTAAAACCTCATGCTTGGTGATAGTGACCAAATTATACATTACAGCTGATGTCATCAACATTCCCTGGGGGTGTGATGCTAACTGAAGGCTCTGCTCTGCCTTAAGCTCAGTTAAACTTTAATCTGATCTTTATTTTAACACAATCTGACCATTAAGAACTGACTTAGTTGGAACTACAACAGACGAGCTGATTTGTGCTGTTAAACAAATCCCTCTTAAATAACATTACAGTCACAAGTTAGCGAGCGTTAGCCAACAGTTTTTCAGTTACTCTCATCTTTTTGTTGAAAATCAAGCACCTTAACAGGACCATGATTGCTCTTATTGTTAAAATCCAGTTTGTATTTTTTCATGAGTTTTCAGACGATCTTAAAACTTGTTTGGCTGTGTTTGCTAATGTGCGCGTTGTGTCACCATGGTAACTGCTGAACATTCCACCATAGACATACATGAAGAACACCCCCAGTGTCTATCAACTGAAAATTTAGCCTATATTTGGAACCGATGTTTTTTTCTGCACGGTACTAGTCATGTATCTTTGTCAGTTTGTCCTCAGTGCATCCGATGTGTCTTTTTGAGTGAAGATGTGAATTTATGGATACATTTAAGGATCCGATGAGTCCCCATTAGTTTGTCCTTGTAGAATTATACACCTGTAACATGGCTGTTGGAACTGCATGTCGGATACCATGGTGACGATCAGGGTAGTCTTTGTTAAGACCTCATTGATAGCGACTGTTAGCTCAGTCCTGACCTCTGTCTCACTCTTGCTGTCTGTTTCCTTTCAGGCACTGGCTGGCCACAGACTTCGTCATCTACTATGGCGTTCCATACATGACCTACGACATCTTTGCCATGTACCTCAGCCACTACTATCGCTTCCGGGTCAAAGGGCACGAGGAGTACAAGCAGCACTCGCTCAGGACGGTCATCTCTTTTTTGAGGAGGGAGTTTCTACTGGTGCTGCATCACATCGCGCTACTCACCATCTTGCTACCTGTCACTTTGGTATGAAATATATTGTTTTAGCTGAATTGTGATATATATATTATGTTATGCACAAACACATCAACTTTATATTTTTTAAACAACTGGCATTATTATGGGCATTGAAATTTTTAAATTTTTCATCACCTTTAATGGAGTGACTGTTCAAAGTTAAAGTGTATACAACTGGTTAAACTACTGATTTCACTAAAACGTAGTTAACATCATTATATTTAAGATTTCAGTTAAAATCTTGCCTAGTTTTTTCTAGTTTTTTGAATGTCAGTGAATTACTTACTGGTTGGACACAGGCAGCAGACGTGACATACGTAGAGCTAATTCCATAACTGTTACCTAGTAAAAATAATGTTTACAAGTACAAGAGTAGTTATGATTAAATTAATACAAATAAATGACAAAACCTTCGTTTTGAAAAATGCTTTCTTTGTACTTTAATTGTCCCTGCATTTTGGATGGCATTCTCAGTGTTGATGAGATAGCTAGAGGTATTCTGTTTTTAAATTCCTGTATTTTTGCAGTATTCCTCCCAATTTTTTTTCTACAAACTGCCACTTGACTGATGTAAAACTAAAATATTTACCACATTTACTATCCCACCATATCAAGTAATAATTGGAGAAAAAATCTTAAAACCTGCGTCATATGCACTTTAAAGGTGCCTGCAATGTTTCACAGTATGGCACTACAGTAATTAACTCCAAGGAGACAAATAGGTGAGTTAGAGGTCATATTTGAGTAGCGGCAAGTCCAATCACAGTAAGTATGCAAATTTTTCAAGGTATTTTGGAGCACTAGTAAACACCTGCAATTTAATAAATGATTTTTAATGCCATTCTGTGGAACATTCCAGTCAGAGAAAAAAGCATCTCCACGGAGACAAACCGCTGGCTTAAGGTATATCACAAATAGGACCTAAATTCATTTGCGATTAACTTAAAAAAAAAGAAAAAGTAGTCAAAACAATAATAGCTTAATGACATTGATAGCCCATGTTTTTGCTGACTGTAAACTAAATAAAAAGTAATTTATTCTGCAAAATTTACTTTTCAGAACTTTTAACCATGTTATAGTTGCTTTCCCTTTTCATTTACCCTCTCAAAGTTGTATTTAGTTATTCATACATGTTTATTCTTCTGTATTTTCTTGGTGATACGCGTAGTATTCGGCAGCGTCGCGTAGACATTTTGGTACCATTTTTTTTTTTTTATATCTGCTACTTGCTAGTGTAGAGGAGCCAACTGCTGCTCTTTGTTATGATGACATTTTCAGCGACATCATCTCCCATTGGGCACCTTAGTTTTTAGTCAGCGGACTTGTTTATTTCATGAAGTTGCTTTGGATCAATACTGCGATTTAAAATGTCCAAATTATAGCATAATGATCCACGGGTGTTATAGATTATAAATATATAGCACAATGTGTTCTTTATGCTGCCCAAGTTTCACGGAGGCGACAGTATCCTTACGCATTCTCACCTGAACAAAGCCGATTGAAACAAAGGTCATCTGAACCACATTTGTGATTACCCGCTCCTCATTCAACTTTGATGATCCCGGCCAGGTGAGGGTAAGCTTAGACCAGCGGGTTAATGTCCACTACAAAGCTCCAGCTGTAACCCAACTGTTCTCTATTTGTTTGACTGGTCAGACGTACGGTTACATCAATACAAGTTCTGGGAATGTCAGAGCACAATTAGGACATTAATGAAATTGATAACCTTCTTTGAACTAAAGGAAGCTATTGTTTCTTCTACAATTGTGTATGAATAAGGGGAAGAATGGCTAAGAATGGACAGGAAGGAAAAGAAAGAAAACATTCTAAGTAGCCTATAAGTGGTTGTGCACGCCCAATGCAACCCGTAGCCTGGTTGGGAGAGCATTTCATATTTTACACTTAAATGTTATCATAGACTGTAAATAGAGATGGACATAGCTAACCTGCTAGCCGCTGCGTTCCTAATAGGAAGTGAGCATGGGCACGAAGTGGTTCATTTGAACTCTGGTTCCTATTGAAAAATCTGCGCCCCTCTCTCTGTAACTGCTGCTGTGAGGCTTCTCATTTCAGCCTTAAAAACCCCGCTCTACATGATCCTGGTGTTTTTATTTTGATATTTTGTCTGTAAATCAAGATATGAATATTAATAATTGACCAATGCGGCACCTTGTTTCCCCAAGATCGCTCCTGCTAGCCTAACAGATTTGATTGACGGCTATCATGGCTTGTTGTGCCTGCCCCATGCCAAATCAGCGGTGCGGGCAGGAAGGGCCATTACCCTCAACACCCTTGCTCCTGATTGGCTCTTTGGTTCCGCATCTGAAATTCCAAATGTGGGTCTAGGTTTCCGCTATAACTGCTAGCCTTGATTGGCTTCAATTGGCTTCACCCATAGCTGAACACTATGGGTGACGTCACACTCCCAGTCCACTTCTTCATGCAGTTGATGGTTGTTATATATAAGGATGCTAATTTAAGGTGCACTGTGTAACTGGTCTGGTGTGGGTGCCATGTGCTTGTCTTAATCGAGATCTTACTGCTTTGCCTGGAATGTTCCACAGTACGGCAAGTATCCACCAGCAAAGATAGTCCTGACCAAGACCAGATCTATATCTGGAGATGCGTCCCACTACTTCTGACAGGCTGCCCCAGCAGCATTGAAGGTTGGGTCAAATGCAGAGGACAAATTTTTCTAAAAGGGCAATTAAGTGTATCTTAAAGGCCCTATTATTAGTTTTACACTATGTTATAATGCTGTTCCCTTCTCAAAAACATACCTGGAGTTGTGTTTTGTTTCATTCACACATGTTTGAGTAATCCTGGATTATTAGTCTGTCTACATCTCCAAAGCTCAACATGCTCTGTTCCACCTTGTGACGTTTCAAGTTAACAGCTACCTTTTACCTTTTGTTCAGTAGAGTTAGGAAATTTCAGGGCTAAAATTATTTCAGTGATTCTACTGAAAGCACTGGAGCACTTCCTGTATTACCACATGAGGTCACAAGGTGGAACAGAGTGTTTTTCATGAAACAAAACACCACTCCGGGTATGCATGTGATGAGGAAACAACATTATAGCTCATAAAATAGTGTAATATGGGCCCTTTAAGTGTACCTTAACCTTAATGACATATGGTGGAGAACCCGCCATCAGAAAAATGATATAGTCCACCTTTAAATGCAATACTCCAACTCCTGTTTAGTTAAGTATGAATCAATATAACAATAACTAACAGTCCTGAAGTTGTGATATTTCACCTCATAATATTAACTAAACAATGGCACTATAAAAACCCTAAAATGTAGTTCTAATGATGATGTTATACCAATGAAACAGAAGTATCCTGAGCAGCGGCAGGTACAGATAGAGGCACCTGTCGCTTCACAGACAGGCAGTGCTCACCCTGTCATGAGCAGGTGCTGTGGTAACCTGAGAGGAGGAGATCACATGACTCTACATTATTCACCTCCAGCTGCAGTCATCCAGGCCCTGTAAACTCACTCCCTCTCCCCAGTGTCACCCCACTATGAAGGAGGGCTGGCAACATGGCTACACTATCTCGTACACTGTCTGCGTACACTGGTGTATGAATGAAAGAAAATATTGTTGATAAACGTTAATATTGAATGCTGTAATACCACTGACACGATAACCCTAAAGCAGGAATTCCCCCCCATCACCCCCAAAACGATTTGATATGTACAATATTGTTAATGAATATGAGCTGCAATAAATAAATGGAGTACTTAATGAGCTGTAGAAGTTATTTTTTCAACTCTCTACAACTCAAATCTCAAAAGTACTCATGATAATTCAAGTGTTTACTTGAGGCATTGTACCTGATTTTACTTTAAAATGTAAAAAATAGAATGAGTTCATTTTAAACGGTTTGCAGTGGGCCATCTCTCTCTTTGTATTAAGACTAGACCATGTCTTTATATAAAAACTTAAATTTGTGAATATTTTGGCATCGCTTTTATCGTAAATCCAGAGCATTCCACATGTTCACCCCACATAGTGACACAAAAACTTTTACGAGAAAATTTCCATAACCTCACAGATTATAAATTTAAGCGCAAAAAACGTTTGCACTTTACTTGATGATATTTTATTGAAGGCTTTGAATAATATAATTACTGTGTAACAATTAAACGCCATACCCCTTCACGAGAATCATTTGGATGATTTCAGCCAGGGATGTACCTATTCAACTTTTTCAGTTCCGATACAGATATTGATACTTTGACTTTAAGTATCTGCCAATACCTGATATTAAGCAATACCAGAGCAGCGACGGAATATGGCACTTATTTCCTTCAAACACAGTTAACTTATTACACAAGATCCAATTGAATAAAAGTTCAAACATTATGAGACGTTCTAGGCTAAAAATCTGCCTAAAAATAGTCTTATTACATCCAGTAAAAGGACCAACCAGGATAGTGGCTTAACCGTTATCATGAACGGATACCTGACCCAGCTAGTTTTTCAGTATCTGTGTCGATATTTGATATCAGTATCAGTATCGGTGCATCCATAATTTCAGCCCTGAATTTTCCAATCTCTACTAAGCAAGAAGTAAAAGGTAGCTGTTAACTTGAAAATCGCTTCATGGCATCACAAGCTGGAACAGAGCATTTTGAGTTTTTGAGATGTAGACAGACTAATAATGCAGGATTACTCAAACACGTGTGAATGAAACAAAAGTTTAAGTCCAGATTTTTGATGAGGTAACAACATTCTAACATGGCTTAAAGCTCACAAGAGTCAGTTTTACCTAATGCAAGACCATGTGAATTCTGACAGAATAAGTAGTGTGACCTAAGCTTTAAGTTCAATTGCTTTATATCATGTGACTTCAGCAAAGCCAATTTCAGTTCAGCCAGTTTCCAGAGACAGGTGTTTGGTGACAGAGGCAGGTACAGGTGTGGGAGGGGCCCCTGATGAGCAGAGGGTTAGGGCCCTGGGCGGAGGCGTTCATGCTTTATTCAGA
>KN486887.1:14552-49199 GCA_000787095.1 Periophthalmodon schlosseri | reverse complement strand
CTCTCTCTCTTTCTCTCCCTCTCTTTGTCACCCCCGCTCTATCTAATGCATGTAACTTAAGTGTCTCTCGCTCCTTCTCTCAAACTTTCTCTCTAATGCATGTAACTTAAATCTCTCTCTCCTTACCTTTCTCCCCCTACCTCTCTTTCTCTCCCTCCCTCTCTCTTAACTTAAATCTCTCTCTCCCCTTTCTCTCTCTTTCCTCTCTCACTCTTTCTCTTGAGGGAGGTGCAGTTAGTGCTGCACCTGTAGGAGGAGCTGGAACATGGATGTGCGATTGTGTTGTTCGGCTTTAACATTTCTTTTAACTGACAAGTAACACAAAATAAATGTATCTCTAAATGTCTAAGTCTCTCTCTCTCTCTCTCTTTTCCCTCTCTCTCCTCTAATGCATGTAACTTAAGTCTCTTTCTCTCTCTGCCTCCCTCTTTCCCCATCTCTCTCTTTCTCTCCCTCTTTCTATCACTCCCTCTCCCTCCCTCTCTATCTCATGCATGTAACTTAAGTATCTCTCTCCCTCCCTCTCTCCCCCTATTTTTTTTCTCTCCCTCCCTCTCTCTTAACTTAAATCTCTCTCCCCTTTCTCTCTCTTGCCCTCTCTCTCTCACTTTTCCTGTCCATCTCTCCCTCTCTCTGTATAAGTGTCTCTCTCCCCATCTCTTAACTTAAGTCTCTCTCTCTCCCTCCCCATCTCTCTTTCTCTTCCCCCCTCTCTCTATTGCATGTAACTTAAGTCTCTCTCTCCCTCATCTCTCTTTCTCTCCCTCTCTTTCTCCCTCTCTCTCTAATGCATGTAACTTAAGTCTCTCTCTCTGCCTCATCTCTCTCTCTTATCCATGTAAGTAAAGTCTCTCTCTCCCTCTCTATAATCCATGTAATTTAGGTTTCTCTCTCTCTCTCTCTCTCTCTCTCTAATCCATGTAATTTACGTCTCTCTCTCTTTCTCTAATCCATGTAACGTAACTCTCTCTCCCTCTCTCTGTCACTCTCTCTAATCCATGTAATTCATGTCTCTCTCTCTCTTCCTCTCGCTCTAATCCATGTAATTTACGTCTCTCTCTCTCTCTAATCCATGTAATTTAAGTCTCCCTCTCTTCCTCTAGCTCTAATCCATGTAATGTAAGTCTCTCTCTCTCTCTCTCTCTCGCTCTCTCCCTCTCTAATCCATGTAACGTTAGTCTCTCTCTCTCGCTCTCTCTCTCTCTAATCCATGTGATTTACATCTCTCTCTTGCTCTCTAATCCATGTAATTTAAGTCTCTATCTCTCTCTCCCTCTCTAATCCATGTAACGTAAGTCTCTCTCTCCCTCTCTCTCTCTCTAATCCATGTAATTTAAGTCTCTCTCTCTCTCTCTCTCTCTCTCTCTCTCTCTCTTGCTCACACTCCCTCCTTCCCTTCCACCCTTCTCTCTCTCTCCTCATACATGTTACCCGTGTGTCGTTCTCTTTGTGAGGACTGTCCCAGACCACATGCTCTGGCTCTGGTGTCCACAGGGAACCATATCGGCTCCATCTGAATCCACAGAACCCGGACTATATTCAACCATATACTTAACTGCACTGGTGGCAGAGCCTTTACCAGAAAAGTTACACAGGGCACCTTTAAAGTCATTTTCCTTCATTAGATCTTCATTTTTCAGTGTAAGCCTATAAACGTGGCACTAGGGAAAACAACATAAATATTAAGAGCTGGTTTCACACAAAAGCTGTGGCATTATTGTGTCTGTAAATCTCCCCCCTCCACAGATATGACAGGGGACCACCCAGTCTCCCCGGTGTCACGGCCCATAACGCACCCAGACTGAGGTTAGGGGCTTGTGGTTGCCAGATAAGCGCCGAGTCTCAAAAAGCAACACATGGAAGTCATTACATGTTCATTACACATCTGCTAAATAAACTGTAGCATTTTCCAAAACGCTGTGGTTTTTTAACGTCTCTGTGTTTCCTCTGAGTGGCTCTGAGTGATGTGGACGGGGTTAGCAACTATATGTAGCCTGTGCTCTTAGCTTTAAAAAGGTACTTCATTCACATCTGAACCTGCGTAGCCAGAGCCTTAACCTGCAGATAGAGGAAACATACAAGTTTGTCTCATTCTCAGTATATGGACAGGCCTCGTGTGAAAGCTCAGAACCTCCAGAATTCACTCACTGAGCTGCAGAGGCTGCACTAGCACTGATTCATGATTGGCTGTAGGTGCTGGGATTTATTCACCTCTAGTCCACAGCTCATCAATGAGATAAAAATATTTGTTTTCCTTTTTTTCCCACTATCTGGGCTGTACAGAAGTTTGGTTTCCACTAAGAATCAATAGAACTTAAGGGCAAAACTTAAGGGCAAAACTGCTTAAACTCATGGGCAATATAGTATTTTTTTTCTTAGATTATTTAATGTTGCAATATGTTTTTATTTGTTTGTTTACAACTCAATCAATATCTAGCCAAAATAAATAAATAAATAAAATAAAATAAATTAAATAAAATTGTTATTGAATCAGTGATCGTTCAGAGTTGGGACAAAAGTATTCTACATTTATGAGAGTTAAAACTTGTAATTTTATACTTTTATGAACATTTGAGTTTCAAAAAAAAAAAAAAATCTATTTTAATGTTAGAAAATACATTTCTGTAAATAATGTACACAAATCAGGCTGCATATTTCAATGTCCTTTTCAATTTTCACGTTACTTTTAAAAATGACAAAAACACCCAAAGCATGGATATGACAGAGTTGACAAAAAAGTGTGAACACTGCTGAAAACTGAACCGATTTGTTTTAATCCAGATGAAAACAGATGCGACATGTTAAACAATGACCAAACATCACAACACTGACAATTATTTATCTTCCAACCACAGAACTCACTATAGGAGAGTCCACTCTCCCTCCTCCCTCAACCCTCTCTCTCTCAGTCTGTATTCACCCTTTCACCTTTACCTCTTCTCCAGTGCTCCTCCAGTGTTCCCATCCCTCTTGTTCTCCCTCTCCTCTGCCCTTCTAGGAGGTTTATTCTGATATTAGTGATTTTACATATTTTACTTAACATTAGACCCTTAGAACATGATTGGTTTATAGCAGGTTCATAATGTAAGTGACAACTGACTATACTATTTCAAGACATGAAAACTGTAATAATCTATTCAGTGATACATTTTTGTTAAGAAAACTGGGAATTAAACATTTAATTATTTACAAAGTTGGTGGGTTTGTCAACTCCGTCAGCCTAAAATGTCAACACCGTCACACATTCAAATTGATGATATAAAATATATATTCACATAGCATGGATAAAGTTATATGAAACTTAAACCATTTCAAAGTTCACAAATAACATTTTCTTAGCACATTTTGAGGCTACAAGCAGATTTGTCAACTCCGTCAGTGACCGCGAACTGCATCAGACATGGAATCTGACGGAGTTCACGACTGATGGAGCTGACAAAAATGCATGTTTTTCCCTTGTTAAACATAGATGGTACAGTGTGGCTAGTATCTGTTTGTTCCATTTGTGAGCTCTCATGACGACCTCACTAAAGACTTAGACTCACTCCAGCACCGTTTAAATAAATGTATCAGGATGGACTGAGGGAGTTGACATTTTCGAGCCGCGAGGGCAGAAATTTCAACATTGTTGGTTTTAAAGTGAAAAAGTGTAAAAGTTAGCAGGCTGTGTGTGTTAGTGTTGCGCTCTGGAGAGTAAGGGTCCTCAGAGATTTAGATCATATTATTACTGCCCGATTCAGTGAGGTTTTTGACACTGAAAAGAGCTGACGAAAAGATGGGACACTGGATTTTGAAGAAAAATATTTTCACAAGTTTACTGTAGGAAGTTTTTGAATATTTAAAGCCTTTTAATATAATCTAATGAAATTCTATTTACAAAAAGTTTTTAATGTTTTTTGAGCAGGTGAAAACTCTGAGCCTGGCAGAGAACACAAAAAAATGACACTGACATCAAAATTTCCGTTTACATTTACATCAAAATTTTCCAAAAATGTCTAAAAATGGTTTTAATTAAATAGCTCCAGTATACAGAGCTGCCTTCGATTTAACTTAGTATGTATGATAATATGTGATAATATAGTATGACAATCATGATATTTTAAAAATATTGTTCCACAAATTGTTGTTTCAGAGAGGACCTGTTTTATCCCGACTCTCAAGAATCACCAAAATTATTTTCCCAGAAACTATGAAAAATGACGTAGCCAATCATACCACAACTCAGTCTTCAAAATGTCAAACCAGAATCAACCCCAGCGCTCCATCTGACATTTTTCAAAATTCTTGGATGCCATGAACCTCTAGAGTCGCATGTCCTGACCATAGACAGTATAAAAAAGTGGACTAAGGGAATGTGACGTCACCCATAGCGTTCGGCTCTAGTCAAATAAAGCTCATCGAGGCTAGAGCGGTTACAGGGCGAATTTGCAGCCGAGTTGCATATTAGGAATTCCGACAGCAAATATCATAGCAACCAAAGAGCCAATCCGGAGTGAAGCTGTTGAAGGTAACGCCCCGTCCGCACCGCTGGTTTAGCAGGGATTGCAATGATGTCAGTCAAACCTGTTGCTAACGCTAGCGGGAACGACATCTGTTATTAATGTACATATCTTGAGTTATGGACAAAATTGTGAAATAAAAACCCCAGGATCATGTAGAGCGAGTTAATACAAACATTTTAAGACTAAAATGACGAGTCTGACAGCAGCAGTTACAGAGAGAGGGGCCACAGTTTTCCAATGTAAAGAGAATTGGAGCCGGAAGTGCGCCCATGTTGACTTCCTATTTGGAACGCGGCGGCTGGCAGGTTAGCTACGTCAATTTCTATATACAGCCTATGGTCCTGACCTGTGCTTCACCTGTGTCAGCGTCCTTATTCATGCACCATCTCATTCATCTACTGTACACCGTGTCAGGCCCCCCGAGCCGCCCACTCCCCCAACCCACTCCGAGCGCCCCAAATTCAGCCGTCCCACCGCGCGCTAATCTCATTGTGGGGGAGGGAGCGGAGAAATGGCTCTGAAGGCCCAAAGAAATGCTCCAATTAGCTAATGGACTTGTGCTGGATTAGAAAGAATGAGCTGAGGTTCCCACGGCGACGCAGAATCGGACTAGAACAAGAGCGTGGTTAATCTGCACATTACATTTATCTTCATTAAGTCCTCTGAGCTAGACTCACTTTGTACACTCGCAACAGGCCCATCACTGCTGCGGAGGAGAATAGTCTTCCTGATTGGTTTACATGTCCACTCGTGTTAAAGGCCCCGTATCCCATTTATTTCTATGTATTTGAGCAAAATGTGTCTTGCCCTGGTACAGATATATTCTATAAGCAGCTCTTGAGATCAAAATAAGTCCGCTGTGTGCATCTAATTATAAAGGGTTTTACTGTTCGATAATCAGGAAGTGCGGCGTTAGCATGCTGTTAGCTTCGCTGTTGCGGTAAAATTCCGCTCAGGTCTCTGAAAGTTGTGAAAAGGACTTATATACTCATCAAGTTGACTAATTAGGATGCTCTGAATTCATAAGGTAAGTGAGGAATAAGTTTGGACCACTGCAAACTGTTTAAAATGATCTGTTTTTCCCATTTTTTTAGACAGAGCCAGATTTAGACGGTACCGTCCAGTTCAGTTATGCATGTGAAACGAAGCAGCTCATTGGTCACCCATCATTTTGAACAAACTCAAGCTTCTCTCACCTCACATTAACAGTTTTTTGCTTCGCTCATGAATTCTGCAAAACTCAATGTTCCAATGTCGATTTCCTTTTTTTTTTCTTTTTTCCTTTCGTTTTCCTCATAAGCAGCCACATTTGTTTTCATACAGATGGACCATGCATGTCTCTGACTGGATAATCCACCTGTCAATCACACCCATCTGAACTCGGGAAGATCCAACTGGTGGCCAGATTTACTTTTTCAATTCCAATTCCAATTTCGTTGCAATGGCTTGAAGTATCTGCCGATACCCAGTATTAACCAATACCACAAAAAAATGGGTCCAAATGTGTCACGCAGATGTTATTTATCTCTCAAGTAACTAAGAACAGCTTTGTATAAATAAAAAATCAAACATTATTACACTCTTTGGGGCAACTACGAGTAAATAGTCTTATTACATCAATTTATATGTCCAACCAGGATTTCGGCTGGAACGATATTTGGAATCCGATATCCGTTCCTGCTAATTTTTCTGGCTCAGCGTCGATATCTGATACTAGTACTAGACCGGTGAATCTCTAGTATTCAGTGTTCTGTTACTAAATACATCAAGTATTCTTCCCAACACTGCTCGTAGATCTTTCTTGGAATCCACTTGCAATAATGAGATGTTTCTCCTGGCTCTCCATGGTTCGATGACTTGACACACTGGTATCAATAAGCACTCAATGAGATGGATCTGCTCATCAGAAGGAGGCGCGGGCGTGCGCGGTGAGCGGGTCCACTGTGGTCTCTCTCTAAATGACATCTGAACGTTTGTACAGGAACAAGCCAAGTGTGACCGGGACAGCACCGCAGGCACTTCTGTCACTGTACTGTCAATGAGAGGCTTGGTAAATGAACTAAATGAAATCTAGGGATAAGGTCGGGCCAGGCCACCAAGGAAAAAACAACCACTAGAGTTAAAATGAGTAGAAGGAAGAAGAAGGAAGTAGGCCATATTTGTCTAATTTTAATGAAGGAATAATTACAACTCCAATCTTAAAGGGGATAAAATACCAGGTTATAGTTGTTTCCCTTCTCATTTACCCCCTCAAAGTTGTATTTGGCGTGATTCATGCATGTTTGAGTAATCTTTACTCTCCTGCGTTCGAGAAGTCATTGCTCCGATCTATCCCCGTTTTCGCCGCCACTGGCACACGCCCACTGTGACGTACTTCATTCAATTCAGTCTTCAGAGGATTTAGCAGCGTTGCGTAGTCATTTTGGCACTTTTTTTTTTTATCTAGTGGTCGCTAGTGTAATCTGCAGCTATCCATAAGAGGCACCAACGGCAGCATTTCGTTGTGATGACATTTACGCTAACGTACTGGAAAGGGCCAGGCAGGAATCAGATCCTTTTCAACCAGAAAGTCAGTGGATTTTTTTCTTCAATTGTTTTAGATCAATAGTTCACCTTTGAATGTACAAATTATAACATAATGACCCAAAGGTGTCGTAGATGAAACTATATAGAAGACGCAAGCACAATACGTCTTCTTTAATGTGAGCTGATGCTGGCTTCCAAGCACCTTCACTAATGTTGGGTTTCTTGCGTTCCCTTCTGTCTTGCGTACATTTCCCGGAAGCCGATCCTAACCTTAACCATAATGACTACTAGCCTAACATAAACCCAAACCCTAACCTTAACTAACCTAATTAACCCATGTCTTAATAATAAACAATGTGATTGATCTAATATTGAAGGAACTGCCTTTAGGTCCTCATGAAGTGTTTTCAGATTCCAGTTCCCGCAACACGATGACCACCCAACCCCCCACGATATTTATACAAACATAGAAGAACATATGACATACAGCGTGATGTAAACCCCGTTCTCTCTTAACATGCTACGCTCTTCACTCAAGTGTCAGTAAAAGCATTTTTCCCTTGTGGTTATATAGAGGTCTATTACATGACCACGATTCAAAAGATAGAGCAGCACTGTGACATGAATGGGACTTCTTGTGAGAATCATGAATATAAGCCATTATGTTCAAGTGTGCTGGTATTCACCCAGGGCAGCAGTCACAAGTCAGGTCTGCGCCGTTTCTCTGTCTGAGTGTGTGGTCTGCTGTCGACCTCTGTGTATGCCTTTTCACAATAAGGATGGAGACGGTCTTACTATACATAGCGGCTGTATAATCGAACCTCCATGGACCCATCGAGGTCTTAAACGGATTAGACTAAGCGTACTTTGGTTTTCAGCTTTGTACAGATGATGTGTCTGATGTGGCCTTGTGTTTCCTCAAACATGAAGCGACACAGAATTAAAGGTCCTATATTGCACAAAATTGACTTTTGTGAGTTTTAAGCCATGTTACAATGTTGTTACCTCATCAAAAACATACCCGGAGTTGTGTTTTGTTTCATTCACACGTTTGAGTAATTCTGTATTATTAGTCTGTCTACATCTCCAAAGCTCAAAATGCTCTGTTTCACCTTGTGATGTCATGAAGCGGTAGTTTTCAAGTAAACAGCCACCTTTTACCTTTTGTTTAGTAGTGATTGGAAATTCCAAGCTGGAATGATCCAAATGATTCTAGAGAAGGTGTATGGAGTTTGAAAACACAGTAGAGCACTTCCTGTGCTACCACATGACATCACAAGGTGGAACAGGATGTTTTCTGTTTAAGAGAAGAACTCAGCCTAAATGTGCAGGGTTTGTGTGTTAAAAGTGTGAAACAAAACACAACTCCAGATATGTTTGTGACGAGGAAACAACATTATAACATAGATCAGAAAATAGCGCAATATGGGCGCTTTACTGGTCTTGACAGGCAGGGGGTGACACTTGTTTTTCCCCATTCATTTCCAATGGAACTTCCACAACAATGTCAAAATCACTAGTCGCCCTTAAGAGTTGACAAGAGTAGTTATGGGAAAATTTTGAGCTTGTTCATACTGACTCCACCAATGATGTTTACATCAAGAGCGGGATTCGAACCGCCAACCTTTGGATCAGTGGGCAAACTACTGTTGCCTGAAAAGAAACAACGGACATTTCTGTGGCTGATCTTATCCGATTTTATGACATTTTATGAAAAGGCAATGAGATATATCAATGAAAGTTGCTATCTTTACAACCCAGGGTTATATTTTTCTTTTGTTGTGAAGCAGAGTCAATATTATTCATTCAATATTGTGACACTCCATAGCCTTGCAGCTTTTCACCCTTGAAATACAACATCTCGTAAACAAACACAACATGCAAACAGGTTACTCGTTAAATAACACACATTATGCATTACTTGTATTGTTATGTTCATTTAAATATGCTCGAGTTCCTTTGGCTCATGTTTAACACCTGATGGCTTTGTAAAGAACCACAGCTCGGGTTCTGGCGCAGCTCGCCATCTACTGTCAGCAGAGGGAATTATCACAGTAAAAAAAAAATTAAACTAGCTGATAACCGATTTGCCCAGACCTGTCAAAGCAGACATATTGTGCTTGTGTCTTCTAAACAGTTGACACCTGTGGACCATTATTATAATTTGCACATTTTAAATTACAGTAGTCATCTGAAAGGACTTAATAAAAGAAACAGATCCGCTGACTTCCACGTTAGAAAATTGCGGTGCTTATTGAGAGCTGGCATTGCCCTAAATGTCATGACAACAAGTTATCCTTCGCAGTTATCCTTCGCACCTGCAAAGGATAACTGCACGTCACGCTAGCGAGTAGCGGACTTTTAATATTTGTACCAGAATGGCTATGCGACACTGCCGAATCCTACGCGTATCACAGATTAAGAAAATGAAACTGAGAACAACTTAAGTACAGAATTGTGGCGGTGAAAACAGGAGTTGATCGGCAATGTGGCATTTTGGAAAATAAGCGATTACAGATTGCCCAAACATGCACAAATCACTCCAAATACAACTTCAAGAGGGTAAATGAGAAGGGGAAACAACTTCAACATAGTTAAAAGCTCTGATTTTGCATAATAAGTTTAATAACAGTTTAATATAAGCATGCAATTGCAACGAATGTGATTTGACGGCAGAACTGTTTAGGATGAGTCTGACGATGATTTATGGACTTAGAAACTATGCAGAGTTTCTACCTGTGACACGACAATCCTGGGAAAATTCAAACCGCATATTTTCTAAGACTTAGAGGCAAAAGACTTTTTACAGACGATCACTGAAATCAGCGTGAATGATACGAAATAAAACTCCAAGTATGTTTTGAATGAGGGAACATTCTGACATGGTTAAAAGCTCAAAAAAGTTTTGTGCAACGCTATATTAGTTTCTTTTAAACTTTCGCCCCCCACAGTGTTCCCCAGTTGCTAGACTACCTGCGCTGTCATGACTACCCATCGTGTTTACATCAGAAGAGGTTTCTTGTGGAGTATTTTGATTTTTTGTGTTTTATTAATTCCACGACACACTGGAGACCATATCAATCCATGCTAGGCTATGTCTAATGAGAACATATTGTGCGCTAAGCTAGCTCCCAGTCCGCTCCACTATAATCACAGCCGATTTGTTAAGACCTGGATGAAGACTTGTTTCTCTGCGTGTGCTGCCAGCCTCCATCCCATAATTCCCCTAAGTGCTGCTGCGCTCGGCAAAAGGCTCTGCGCGCAAATGAATGAACTAATCAACAAATGCATCAACAAACAGCACCCGGGCCTTTTAAGCAATTAATACAGACACATTATTCTTTCTTTTGTTCCAAGTTTTGTGCAAAGAAAAAGAGGTGTATGTAAATAACCAAAACAAACCATACACTTGGAAAATTATGTTTGCCAAATGTCTCAAAATGACCTGGTAATTTGCTAATGGTTGTAAAGAAAGGAGACGTCCCTGATCAGTACGGTCATTGTACTCATAAATTGTTGCAGGAGTACTTTTATTAATCCATTATATTATTTTGACAGCGTTCATAAGTTTAAGTGTATTGTTTGTAGAGCTCAGGATGGAATTCTAAAAATTGCCATGGTAATCTGACAAATTATAGTGCATAAGTGTGCATAATGTCCATAGAGATGCATTAGCCAAAACTATGTAAACAAGTGCATTGGAGACAGTAGCTCAGTTGGTAGAGTGTTTGTCCGCTGATCCGACAGTTGGCAATTCGAATCCTGCTGTGCTGTCGTTATGTCCTTGGGCAAAACCCTTAACCCGCCTTGCCCACCGTGTCTCGTGTGCGAATGGGTGAGTGGTTCCTTAATATAAAGTGCTTTGAGTGCCTTGAAGGTAGAAAAGCGCTATATAAAAATGTGTCCATTTAATCAAAAGAGAACAACCCAATAAAACGCTGAATAGTTTTGAATTAAGTTTGTAGCGCCTTAAAATCTCTATTGGGCTAACTGAAAATTCTATGATTTGTGATGACATAATCCTGAGCTGTACAGGCACCATTTTGAGTACTTCACCATTCCAAGATAGAATTTTTCATTCCTCAGAAACCCACGTAGAGGTTGTGTTCATGGTTCTAGATTGGCTGGGCTGGAGGCTATATATTTTTGAGAGATTAATTGTTAAAGCTCTTCAATGGTTAGCACTCACACGTCAAAAGCAACACCAAGCCTACCTCAAGATCTGGAGATGAGTCACTTGGGCACTGCATGGGTAAAATACAGTTGAAGCATTTGCTGATTTCAGAGGGATGTTTTTGTAATTCCTCAGTTCTCCAGGTATGATCCATAATAAAAGAAAATTCAATTCTGTGAACTGGACAAAACGTTGGACAAAACGTTGGACTAAGTGTAGTTCTATAAACCTAGCCAGCAAACAGAAACTGTATACAAACAGTTGTGTAAGTTTCAGTGTAGTTAGCTCCTCCCTTCAGATAGATATAAGACAGTGTCCACCATCAATCTGACCAGAACTGAAGAAGCGGCCAAACGGATTCACTCAAAAAACATTTTGCCCAGTTGACAGAATTGAATTTTTCTTTTACTATTTCAGAGGGGTGAAAATCTGCCACAGCTGCCATGGCAATTCAAAATTCTAAGTAAAATATGATTTGTTTTGAATGGCCAAATGTCCTCAATGTTGCCTCTAAAAAGAAGTTGAAACCCATAAATAACCCTATATACTGAAAATCAGCAAAAAGTTGAACCTTCTTGTCACAGATGGTGTCCACAAACTTGCCATATTAATCTTTTGGCTTGTAGTATTGACAAATGAGCAATTATAGTAGGCAGTAAACTTTGCTCAATAACTACAAAGATTAAACATAAACCAGGACTAAATATCTGCATTTTGACAGTTAAATAGTACTCACCTGCCAACCAACACACTTTTAGTTAAAAAGTTAGTTTGGAAAATATACAAAAATACATCTTTATAACATTTTAACACCAGCAGTCATTTGTAAAACTATATTCACTCCATGTTATTAACAAAAAGGTGGAGTAAAAAGTCCTCTGGGTACATTCAGTGAGAAGAGTGCCTTTCGCTTATTCTGCATGAGTGTCTTATCAGTCGACCTTTAAATTGGAGCCGCGGTTCGTCTGCAGGCCTGAGGGGGGCGCCGGCACGTGATTGGCTGCTGGGCTCAGACCTGCTGACATCAGAAATGAACAGAGCCAGGTGGCATATCCGCAGGCTGGGGAGTGCATTCATATTCAGGTATCATCTGAATACACCAGAGAGAAAGGGGAGAGGGATGTGACGAGCAGGAAAACAGGTAGAACACATGACATGACAGTGTGAGCCGGGTCTACTTTCAAGGTCTGCGCTCTGATACAGCTCTGAGCACCAGGGTGAAATATTACTTTAACTTTTGTATAACACAGGGGGTTACTCTAATAAACCAAATTTAAAACGTAACTGTTAACTTGAAAACTACCGGTTCATGACATCGCAACGTGGAACAGAGCATTTAAAACTTTGAAGCTTTGAACTTTCTCCAGCCAAACTCAGACAAGACTGAAGCTATAGTCTTTAGCCCACAGAAACAAAGAGAAAGTGTCAGCAGTCACCTCCAGTCTCTCTATTTAAAACCTTCAAATCAGGCTGGAAATCTAGGGGTAATAATGGACTCAGACTTGAACTTTAACAGCCACATCAAATCAATAACATCTGCAGCTTTTTACCATCTAAAATTAAAGGTATACTGTCAAAACAGGACTTGGTTTAGACTTGTACACGAGTTCTGCTTGTGAGCTCATATGAACCATCTCACACTCTGAGGACCTCAGGGACCGGAGTCAGGACTCATGGAGAATCAGCGTTTTAGTTTTACGCAGCTAAAACCTGGAACAGTCTTCCTGAAGATGTGAGACAGGCCTCTACTTTGACAATGTTTAAATCCATTTTAATATCTTTCTTATTCTGTAAAGCACTTTGAATTACTTTGTGTATGAATTGTGCTATACAAATAAAAACTTGCCTTGCCTTGTAGTAGATGAGCCAATATTAGCAATAACTGTAGGCCCCAGGTAAGGTGTAAAATGCTAGATATTGAAAGGAAAGGGGACCAATCCTCTTGCTGTATTTCTGTAAATCAAATCAACCAACAAGCAAATACATGTCAGCCATTTTACAGCCCCACACTCTCATGGAAGCGGACACATCTGGTTTAATTTGGACAGATGTCATTCCTCCGAGCCTTGGGGAACTACCTGCCTCCCTCCCCTTCCCCGCTGTATTAAAATGAACTGCTGATAGATAGGCTCTGATTGAAGAGGAGCAGGGGGAGACGCGGGCGCGTTGGGTTCGTGTACGGGGACGGTCCCGCGGTGTCAGCGGAGGATGATGGATTACACCGGGCGGCGGGTTCATGTGTGTGTGTGCGTACGTCCAGGTGAGTATGACACATCGTCCCTTTAGCGCGTGCCACTGCAGCCGGAGGAGGTCATTAAAGTAGGCAAATGTTTGTGAATGGGAATCCCGGGAATGAGGTCCGCACTGGGGTCTGTGTGCAGGGCGGGATGCAGGGATGTGGACAGAACGGGAGAGGTGTGCGAGGAATTCTGCTGAGCTGAAGAGCGGACAGGCTCAAGGACTTCTGCCGTGTCATTGTCAGAGGATCTAATACAAAGGAATATGCATTGATTTAGGCCTATTATCTGTAAATAGATTTTAATATATTACACAAAATTGACTCTAGTGAGCTTTAAGCCATGTTATAATGTTGTTTCCTCATCACAAACATACCTGGAGCACACAAACCTGCATACACTGCCTGGCCAAAAAAAAGTCACCACCTGGATTTAACTAAACAAACAGGTAATAGGTTGGTGCAGTTGGTCAGGTCTAGGTTCAGCAACAGTATGTGCTCAAAGAATGAGGTCAGCTGACCACCTGAACATACTGAATGACCAGGTTATTCCATCAGTGGATTTTTTCTTCCCTGATGACACGGGCATATTCCAAGATGACAATGCCAGGATTCATCGGGCTCAAATAGTGAAAGAGTGGTTCAGGGAGCGTGAGACATCATTTTCACACATGGATTGGCCACCACAGAGTCCAGACCTTAACCCCATTGAGAATCTTTGGGATGTGCTGGAGAAGGCTTTGTGCAGCATCAGACTCTGCCATCATCAATGCAAGATCTTGGTGAAAAATGAATGCAACACTGTATGGAAATAAATCTTGTGACATTGCAGAAGCACCGAAACAATGCCACAGCGAATGCTGTGATCAAAGCTAAAGGCGCCCAACGAAATATTAGAGTGTGTGACCTTTTATGTTTAGTGGCAACTTTTTTTTTGGCCAGGCAGTGTATTTAGGCTGAGTTCTTCTCTCAAACAGATAACACTCTGTTCCACCTTCTGATCCACTGTGTTTTTAAATTCCATACACTTTCCATTTCACTAGAACCACTTTGATAATTTAACCCCTGGAATTACCAATCTCTACTGAACTAACGGTAAAAGGCAGCTGTTAACTTTAAAACGACCACTTCGTGACATCACAAGGTGGAGCAGAGCATTTTGAGCTTTGGAGATGTAGGCAGCCTAATAATAAAGTGTTACTCAAACATGTGTAAATGAAACAAAACACAACTCCAGGTCTGTTTTTGAGGAGGTGACAACATTTTAACATAGCTTAAAGCTCACAAGAGTCCATTTTGTGTAAAAAAGGACCATTAACCACAAATCCCTTCCACCGTCTATAATAGAAAAGTAATCGTTCGTTTTCTATCCTGGAAATTCAAAATGCTAGCTTATGTTTCGTTATGAAGACTGAAAACCATAGCTGTTAGATCTGACGTCAGTTAGTCATTGAAAATTCTTTACGGTAAATTTTGCTGTTACTCAACTCAATAATCTGACAACTCCATAAACCAGATCACATTTTTGGTTCACATGTAAATATAGCCACAGTCCTTACGCACAGTTTTGTACCATTAACCCAGTGTCCCAGTTCGCATACATCGCCTCCCTGTCGGCTATTGCAAACTGCTAGCATGGCAAATCCATTGTGTGTAGTGTGTGTGCTGACGGCCCCGCTCCACCTGACAGGCTGATGGAGTGCCCTGCTCTGTCCACTTCTCCTGTTTCTACCACAGGGTCACCGGTTCAACTCCCCGACCATCTATCCCCATCGCGCTCCGAAAACGATCTGCCATATTTGAGAAAACATCTTATTTGCGGAGCGGCTAACCCTTCCCTGCGGCGCTGTCACAGAGGCTAGTGCATTTGTCAGCTGTACAAAAACCCCAGTGCATACGGACATTAGTAGAGTAGCTAAAAATGCTTAAGCAGGAGTAACGTTACTTCAAAATTATATTACTCAAGTGAAAGTGAAAGTAGTGATCCGAGAAATTACTCGATCAAAGTAAAGTACTACTTAAGAAAGAGTAACGAAAAGTTCTTAAACTACGCAAAACTGACTCTTGTGAGCTTTTAGTCATGTTATAATATTGTTACCTCCTCGAAAACATACCTGGAGTTGTGTTTTGTTTCACTCACACATGTTTGAGTAACCCTTTATTATTAGTCTGTCTACATCTCCAAAGCTCAAATTGCTCTGTTCCACCTTGTGATGTCATGTAGTGGTAGTTTTGAAGTTCACATCTACTTTTTACCTTAAGCTCAATAGAGATTGGCAATTCCAGGGCTGAAATCATCCAAATGATTCTAGTGAAGGTGTATGGAGTTTAAAAACACAGTGGAGCATTCTTATTATACCACATGAATCACAAGGTATCTTATTTGCGGAGCGGCTAACCCTTCCCTGCGGCGCTGTCACAGAGGCTAGTGCATTTGTCAGCTGTACAAAAACCCTAGTGCATACGGACATTAGTAGAGTAGCTAAAAATGCTTAAGCAGGAGTAACGTTACTTCAAAATTATATTACTCAAGTGAAAGTGAAAGTAGTGATCCGAGAAATTACTCGATCAAAGTAAAGTACTACTTAAGAAAGAGTAACGAAAAGTTCTTAAACTACGCAAAACTGACTCTTGTGAGCTTTTAGTCATGTTATAATATTGTTACCTCCTCGAAAACATACCTGGAGTTGTGTTTTGTTTCACTCACACATGTTTGAGTAACCCTTTATTATTAGTCTGTCTACATCTCCAAAGCTCAAATTGCTCTGTTCCACCTTGTGATGTCATGTAGTGGTAGTTTTGAAGTTCACATCTACTTTTTACCTTAAGCTCAATAGAGATTGGCAATTCCAGGGCTGAAATCATCCAAATGATTCTAGTGAAGGTGTATGGAGTTTAAAAACACAGTGGAGCACTTCTTATATACCACATGACATCACAAGGTGGAACAGAGTGTTTTCCGTTTGAGAGAAGAAGCCTAAATATTCAACATTTGTGTACTGAACATGTGAGAATAAAGCAAAACACAACAGCCGGTATGTTTTTACTCAAGTAGGAGTAAAAGTATGCTGCTAGAGAAGTACTCTGAAAAGTACAACGTCTTTAAAAAGTTACTCAAGTAAATGGAATTGAGCAAATGTAACTGAGTACTCCCCACCTCTGGTAATGAGTAGACTCCTCAGGGGCAGATAAACAAGTCTAAATGAGGCGCATGAAGGTGTAAGGAGACAGGTATTCATCGCATTGAGGGAAATAAAATCTTCACTAGGGCT
The DNA here is from genome assembly GCA_000787095.1 of Periophthalmodon schlosseri. Taxonomy (NCBI): domain Eukaryota; kingdom Metazoa; phylum Chordata; class Actinopteri; order Gobiiformes; family Gobiidae; genus Periophthalmodon; species Periophthalmodon schlosseri. The sequence goes on along the minus strand of KN486887.1, from coordinate 32,489 downwards.
GAACGTTTTGGTAAAACATATTTAATTGTCATTTTTCTGTTGCTTGGCATATCCAGACTGAAATCACTCTAAATACAGATGATATCAGTCTCAAGCCCGGGATTTTTCTTTTTTTTCAGGCAAAACAAAGGAGCTCATTGGTCACCTATCATTTACAAATAAAATGGCATTTCTCTCACCTCAGATTAACAGTTTATTGCTTTGCTCATTGATTCTGCAGAAATCCACAATGTCCCCAGTCCCCTGTGATAGTTTTGTCTTTTCTTTTTATCTATAAGTTGACATATTTGTTTTGATACAGGTGGACCATGCGTGTCCCTGATTGGCTAATCCACCTGTCAGTCATGCCCATCTGAAAACAGGTGATTTTTTTAAGCACTGCGATTAGATTTGCAATGTCTGTTTTAATAATAGACCATAAAACCAAAAAGACAGAAATCTGAACTGACAAACTAATGCAAGAATCTCATTTCAGAACATGTTTGTACACGTCTAAACTACAGGGTTAGCAGTTTTTATGCAGAATAAGACAAGAGATTTTGTTGTTTGTGGAGGAAAATTGTGGTATTTCAAAAATTGCAGCCTTTGCGATGTAACAGGCTCATTCCATTCAAATTCATTTTTTTTTCTCTTGTAGGGACAAAAATCTGGTCTCTAAGACATAAATCCTTTATCACTAGATCAACAACATGGTTTAAAGTTCATATCTGGGTTAAATTAGGTTAAGTTTAGGGTCTAGGTTAAAGGGTCTATACCTGATTATAATATTTTCTTATTCATTGTCAAGTAAAAGCTGCTAAAGAAGAAATAAGACTATGAAATATAATCTATTCATTTGACATGGCATCAATACAGAAGCTATTGACATGGTTACCTTTTTTCCATCTAATTTTTACACATTTTTACAAAAAATCATGGGAAAACAATTGCCTGACACTAGCCAACCTGTCCCTACGCTCTAACCTTGGTCACATGGTGAATGGTCAAGTTTTTCCACCTTCAAGCCACTCAAAACACTTTACATCAAGGAACCACTCACACTCACACAAATATTCATACACCAATGTACACAGACGGGGGGGGCAAGTTGGGTCAAGTGTTTTGCCCAAGGACACAATGACAGCATTCACCAGTGGGAGCTGGAATCGCGCCGCCAACCTGTGGGTCCGTGGATTTGACCGCTGTTTTTTATGTCGACACATGAAAGGAAGCAACAACATGACACTACACCAGACAATTGTTTCCGTGTCATGGTGCGATATCACGGTGTCAGAAAGGACTAAGTGGGCGGGGCTAAAAGTACAAACTAAAACATGTTACTAACTCATAGTCTGAAATCAGGTGCATACATTTTAAAGGCCGAATATTACACAAAATGGACTCTTGTGAGCTTTAAGCTGTGTTAGAATGTTATTACCTCCTGAAGTGGTAGTTTTAAGTTAACAGCCAACTTTTATCCTTTGTTCAGTAGAGTTCGGCAATTCCAGGGCTGAAATTATCCAAATGAATCTGGTGAAGGTGTGTGGAGTTTAAGAACAGTGGAGCACTTCCTGTATCATCACATGACATCACTGAGTGTTTTCAGTTTGAGGGAAGAACTCAGCCGTAATATGGAGTGTGTGTGTGTGTTAAACGTGTGAATGAAACACAACAAAACTCCAGGTATGTTTTGATGAGGAAACATTATTACATAGATCCGAAAATATACTATGAGGCCTTTAAGGTGAGAATCAGTCTCAAGGAAAAGAATGGAAGTCTGTGCAATGCCCCCGAAAAGCACGGAAACCTGTGCAGGAGAGTGTGTATGTGTGCGTGGCAGTGATGAATGGCAGTTTAAGGACCCAGCGCTCGCAGATAAGCACGACATCATCAGGACAACAACAGCAACAATGCCACAGTGCCAGCGCGGGCACAAGGAGGAGGAGAGAGCCTGGCGGGCAAACATCCACCACGGGCTGACAGGGCACCAGCGGAGAGGGGGCAGAGAGGGGGCAGAGGAGCGGCAGTGTCCCCACAGGCGGGACACCGTGCGAGGGGTGAGAGGGGGGGAGGACTGGAGCGGGATGTCAAGTGCTGGTTTGAGGCTAATAGAACAACATATGGAAGAAGACTTTTTTTTTTCTTTGTGAAGATGTGAAAAAACAGGGACTGGATTGGCATGGAGGATTTTTAAAGAGGGGGTATTTTACTTTTATGAGGTATTGACTGCTAACACATAACATATTTAGATCACCGTGTTAGCTTTTATTGTTTTGAAAAGGCTATATTTGCCGAAAACAGCGTATTCATGAAACTACTGCACTTTGCATCAGGTTTGTCAAGTTGCTGTGTACAGTTTTGTATCATGTTTTCGTATATTTATGGAGAATTGTCGTGTGGGAGCATGGGTGACGTAGGCTTGTGAGCTGAGCATTGCACATATTCTTACAGTTGACTGTGAAGAGGGATTGAATAGGGCCCAGGAGAGATCACTAAAATACTAAAACATGCATGAATAACATCTATAACCTCTTCAGACATGTTTTTGTTGAGGGAACAAGGTTATAACATGGTAGAAAGCTAAAAAAAAAATCAATTTTGCGTAACACCTCCTCTTTAAGGAGGTTGTGAGGCTTAATTACTGCTCTCTTGGTGCACAGCTATTTTCCCCATACATACCCAAACATAGCTTAATCAATACAGCAGTGGAAGTGACAGTTATACACACACTGAGGTCCAAGCCCTTCATAAGTCCCAGCCCTTCACACACACCAATGAGGAGGCTCTGCAAGACTTTCAGGGGCAAGCTAACAGCAGAGTTAGCTCAAGAGGGCATTCACCACTCCGCAATGCAGTTGAGAGAAAAAAATGTTTTAGCTGGACTACAAAAGATCAAGGACCTCAACAGCCAGAGCGGGGCCAACCAAACTGCTGACAGTAAAGTTGGGCCTTGAGATTGCACACTAAACAAAAACATGCCTGGTTAAAAAGTCAACTTGGAAAAACAAAGAATTTGAATTGAATAATAATAACAACGCCTTACATTGTAATGCGTTTTACAGGCTTATCAAAGCATTTCAACGTGCTACACTATAGTCATTATTCATTCATTCTTAGTGATGGTTAGATACTATTGTAGCCACAGCTGCCCCGGAGTCAGACTGACGGAGATGAGGCTGCCAATCTGTGCCACTGGCCCCTCCGACTACCACCTAAGCCTCTTTTCCACTGACACGGTTCGCCTGGGGCCAGCTTGGAACGGGTCTGTTTCATGTGGCTCCCTCCAGCCGAGTTGCGTTTCCATGCTCCAAGCACGGCTCCAGGTCCAGAGGCAGGGCTCTTCTCCATGAGACACTGACATCACCCAAACATTACAGTTGTGTTAATAAATGAAATCGAAATCATATTTGAATTGTACTTGTAATTATAAGGCTGCAATTTACAAAATTGTGGCTAAAGCTAAAGCTAGTGTGAACACTAAACTACTTCTGGTAAATGCTTCTTCTGCATTTATTTCACTTCTCTGCACCTCTACACCGTGTTTTAAAGTCTCTTTATGTAATGCACTGGGATTGGCTCATGTCAGATACATTACACACTGGAAATATTATATGATCCATCTTTATAAGCGACTGCTGTGCATCAATAAACAGGAAACAGCTGTTGCATTCGTGCTTTGTTTTGTGACGGCTCAACATATAAAGTTGCCATAACTGGAAATACGGCATCAAGTTTGGTGAGAGATTATTATTTTTATATTTACTTTGTGCCATCTTAAGTCTGCGTTCTCTCTTGTCCAATCATCTCGTTTCTTGTGCAGCCACGCCTTAGCTAAAGTGATCTGTACCGCGCTGGCCCCCTCTGGGAGCTAATACCCTCCGGGGTCTTCTTCGGACCCCTCAAACGGGGCAGTGCGGTTCACTTTAGACAATGGAGACAATTGCGGCCCGTACCCATCTGCTCCAAAGCAAACCAGTGGAAACGAGGCTCTACACCCACTCACGCACTCACCACTTTCAGACTAGGGAATGTGGATGAAGTCTCTTGCCTTAGGACACAACAGCAGAACTTGGGCTGAGCGGGAATCACTCCTTTGACTTTTGGAATGGAAGACCACCGCTCCAACCACTGAGCCACTGTTGCCCTTTTTTCACTCACTTGTCCAATTTGTCTGAGTGAGTAACAGCCGGACTTAGCCAATCACAGAGAAGCGTGAAGCAGATGACATTGTTTACCTCTTCAAAGCAATGGAAAAAAAAATGTGTACATAAATCAAAAATCGTAATCTGGCTATTAGCAAGTAATTCATTCTGTACATAGACGTCTTTGTTGGTGCTGACAATATTAATATTCCAACTTTCCCAGTTAATTAACAACATCTACAAGCCCATAGACAAACATGGAATTATTATTATTTGTGTAGACTCAACAGCTGTTCTATCTGGGCCAAATGTATCTCGTGCGCTTAGAAAGTTCATTTACTTCAACTCAGCCGATGACAAGCTCAAACAGAAACACAAAATATTACATTATCCAACAACATCTGGATGCCATTATGTAGAATTATGCTCATTCATAAAACTAGAAAAACACCGGGCTGGCGTATAGTGGTGCGGGCACAGGGAGAATTTGTCGGATGAGGGAACACGTCTCTCCTCTGCGTTGCATTTCATTAGGGAGCAGATTTATCACAGCCAACAGATAAGAGACTCATAACGGCAGATAATACGCCAAAAATACAGAAGTACACAGAGGTATGAGCGGTGCAATTTGATGTTTTGCAGTGGCATCGGGCTGGGTGTGTTCTACGTGTTTGCTTAAAGTGGAATGTTCAGCAGTTACTATGGTGACGCAATGCACACATTAGCCAACACTGTCAAAAAGTTTTAAGATAGTCTGTAAACTCAAGAAAAAACACAAAAAGGATTTAAACGACATTTTCAGGAGCCTGTGATCGATACGAGCGTTCATGGTCCTGTTTAGGTGTTTGATTTTCAACAAAAATGGTCAGAGTGACTCACTGAAAAACTGCTGGTTAATGCTAGCTAGCTTATGACTGTAATGTTGTTTGAGACAGACTTGTTTATCAGCGGCTCATCTGTTGTAGTTCCGACTAAATCAGCTATTTCTGGTCCAATTGTGTTTAAAAAGCTCAGATTAAAATCTAGTTTGAGTAACAGACAGACAGAGAAGAGGCTACAGTTACACCCCCCAGGGAATGTTGATAACATCAGCTGCAAAAGATCAGAGGTCATTTTGGTTACCTGATTTGTAGACCTTGTTTACTCTGGTTTAGTTCAACTCTTTTAGACCCAGTTCAGTAGTCCTCCAGCCGGGGTAGCGAGACCCTTGCACAGCTTTCCAGGTCCATGCAGTTCTGTGCTGTCTTCACACACTCTGGGTTATTTTTCCACGTAAAACGTATTGATTTTAGTATAATCCTATTGAAAGTCCCGAATTTCCGTGACAAATCTTCATATTCAAAGCCATCAGCGTTCTGTGGAGTGAGAGGGGAGGGGGGCGGATCCGTGTCGCTGGAGGAGCTACTTTTATAAATACAGTGGGAAATACAGCCTCTCCCATATGTTCCGCAGGTTTTGGGTGGTTTTTCAGGCGCTCTTGTTGCGCTGAAGCCTGGCAATCCTGCTGGGCCAAGTTTGGGAAGGTTGGCCAGACTGACTGTCCTTTCCTGCTTGGAGATTCTGTAGCTGGTTACGAGGTGGAGCAAAGATCCCAGACAAAAGCGTTGATCCGGTCTGGTCTGTTACATCTTGTTCTGCGATATAACAGTCCTCCACGCACTTAGTTCACCACTCCCCGCTCCAACTCATCTGAGCCCGGCCTCAACCACAGCTGCTGTCCATTGGTTCAGTGTTTGGGTTTGGATCTAGCCCGACTGACTCATACTTATTGCGTGTAGGCCGAGCTAATACCCATTTAGCCAAACGTATTTCTTCTTTTTGTATGCAAGTCCTTATGATTTCCTGTTGAGATAAACACAGCCGTATTTCGCACCTTTATGCCGTAAATCCCCAGGGTCGAGTCTACTTGAAACATGAATATTTTGGGGCGTTTCATTCAAATGACGCTGGTTTTATGGCGTTACATTTATCACCAGCTTCTCATGCGCACGGCGGGATCAGAGCTCACGCACAGGTTCATAAAGACCACACACCCTCTGCTGTATGCACAAATATACATCCAGATATTTCCATCACAACGTTGATAAATGAGGGCCAACGTTCACAGTTTGGGTTGATTTAGTGTTTAGTCCCACTTTAAAGGGGTTAGCCACAATAATTGTTAAGCGCTTGACTCTTGTGAGCTTTAAGCCATGTTATAATGTTGTTACCAAAGTTTGGCAATTTCAGGGTTTTAAAAACACAATGGAGCACTGTATTACCGCTGGATGACATCACAAGGTGGAACAGAGTGTTTTCAGTAAATGTTTTAAAGTAAACATAACATTCTTACCAGCCTCATTTCTGTTTTAAAGGACCCATATAATGTTGTTTTTTTTTTTTTAATCTATGTTATAATGTTTCCTCATCACAAACAGACCTGGAGTTGTGTTTTGTTTCATTCACACATGTTTAACATCAAACCCTGCTCCTCATCACAAACAGACCTGGAGTTGTGTTTTGTTTCATTCACACATGTTTAACATACAAACCCTGCACATTTAGGCTTGTAGTTCTTCTCTCAAACTGAAAACTCTGTTGTGATGTCATGTGGTAATTCAGGAAGTGCTCCACTCTGTTTTTTAAACTCCACACACCTTCACTAGAATCATTTCATTTCATTTTAGCCCTGGAATTCACAATCTCTACTGAACTAAAGGTAAAAGGGAGGTGTTAACTTGAAAACTACCTCTACATGACATCACAAGGTGGAACAGAGCATTTCCAGCTTTGGAGATGTAGACAGACTAATAATAAAGGATTACTCAAACATGTGTGAATGAAACAAACATAACTCCAGGTATGTTTTGACGAGGTAACAACATTATGACATGGCTTAAAGCTCACAAGAGTCAATTTTGCGTAACATAGAACCTTCAAGAGTTATAGTCCTATAAAATGTAAGAGCATCTGAAACCCTCCAGTTGTAGCCCGGTTTATGTTGACATGTGAAAGCTAGTCTTTTGTTGCCTTCTCTGCACCAGTCCTTTAATGTCCTCCATTTCAGGCTCTGACCTCCCGCTGTAAAAGTGCTTATGCCGCGGCTCCATTGTCACCGTCCCTGACCCGCATGTCCCCGGCTGATGGATGTCCACTGTCCACGGCTTCTGTTTCTATCAGGGGTCAAAGGTCAACTCCGCTCAGATTTATGTCCGTCAGCCATGTCGGAAGTATATTGTGAACGATGAACCTATATTTATATGCTAATGACAAATGCGTGTTTGAAGGTAGGGTGTGGGATTGATAAAAAAAAATAAAAAAGAAATAAAAAGTATTTCATAACGATGGAAATACTGAATGCACTAGTTTAGCCCCATTCACACCTGCAGACTAACCTGGGAATTTACCTGCATTTTGCCAGAACAGGGTCATGTGTGAACGAAGCCAATCTCTGCATTTCTGACCTGCCAATTTTCCTGATAAATCACCAGAAATATGCAGGAAAAGCTTATGTGTGAACAAAGCCAGGAAATTGCCAAGACGATCGCTTGGTTCCCTAAGTTACAATCTTGTTGTCCTTGGTTGCGAGCTTGGTTACCTGGTTAACCATCAAAGTTACCAAGTTCTGGAGATGGGTCCCCGAGCACTGTGCTGCGGTGGTCATTGCCCAAGCGGCATTGGAGGGTTGAAAGTGTACTTTAACGTTAAGTTAGCTGTTAGCTTATGAAGTCAGACTTAAATCAGCTCTGCTCTGTTCTCTAATGTTTGTTAACAGTTTAAATACACAAAAAAGATCCAGGACATGCTGGAGGGACATGCGGGAAGATCCAGGACATGCTGGAGGGACTATGCCTTTCGTCTGACCTGGGAACCTCCTGTAAGAGCTGGAGAACGTGTGTGTGAAAAGGGAAGTCTGGAAGTCTCTACTCAGACAGCTACCTCTGCAACCCGGCCCCAGATAAAGCAGAAGAAAATGGATGGATGAATCTCAAGAATCTCAAGAATACAGTTACTACTGCAACTTCAATGCTTGCGCCAAAAAATCTGGGTATGCCAAATTGTGTAACGTTCCAAAGCGAGTAATGACACTGATCAGATGTGAACAGAGCAGAATGTTCTAGGACTGGTGCGTGTGTGAATGGGGGTCACTGCTGAGTGTTCTTGCAATTTACTGGAATCTCTGTGTGAATGGGGCTTAAGACGTTATGTGATGTGTAAATTGTTCACTTATGTTGAAAGAATGCCACATAGATAAGACGAGCGAAAATCCTGTGAACCAAGGTCACATATAACAGAACAGAGCAGCAACATTCTGTCAGTTTCTTTCTTGTCACAGCATAAAACTTCTCTGTAACATCTTAGAGTTTGAGAAGTGCAGACAGTGACTTCATGTATGTGCTGTCCCCTTTGATCAAAGTGTCATTAAATACGTTTCTTTAGCTTTCTACCATGTTATAACGTTGTTCCCTCATAAAAAAAAAAGGGAGAGGTTTTGGATGTCGTCCATGCATGTTTGAGTAATCTAGCGTTCTCTCCCGGGCCCTATTCAAACCCTCCTTACGGCTGTACAGCTGTTTCTGTGCAATGCTCAGCCCACCAGCCTACGTAACCACACGACAATTCTCCATAAATATACAAAAACGTAATACAAAACTGTACACAACTTGACAAACCCGATGTGATGTGCAGTAGTTTCATTAGCGGGATTCAGCTGATTGTGTTGTGATAGGGAGAACTCATAATAATGTGTTAATATGTTGTTTTCGACAAATATAGCATTTTCATAACAATAAAAGGTACGACGATGATCTAAATATGTTGTGTTAGCAGCTAATACCCCATAGAAGTAAAATACCCCCTCTTTAAACTTTTCACTGGATGGCTGGGTGTTTTTGTTTTTTGGTCGATTATATGGAATGTTAGTTTGAACGTGATAAAACTAAAACTGACCTAATAAGGGTGCATTCTGACTGGTTTAAGGAACAGACTGCAATAGAATCTGCAGGTCAGCTCATCCTCTGGTCCGAAGGTTGGTGATTCGAAACCTGCGCTCAACATAAAACATCGTTGGTTGAGCGATCAGATCCACTGACCCACAAGTTGACGGAGCGATTCCAGCCGCCACAAATTAATATTGTTGCTGTGTCCTTGGGTAAGACACTTAACCCACCGCGTCCCCAGTGTCTGTGTACACTGGTGTATGAATGTGCTGCTAACTGTAAGGAGGATTTAAATAGGGCCCTGCAGAGATCACTAGATTACTCAAACATGCATGGATGACATCTGAAACTTTCTCAGGCCTGAACAAGGCCAAGGAACAATGTTATAACATGGTAGAAAGCTCCAAAAAGTTGATTTTGCATAATATCCAAAAGAGAACATCTGAACCCCCATGATTGGATTGACAACTTTTCTGGAGGTAAAATTCTCTCTCTGCAGAATGATAGTATCTTTTTAGGTTCAGAGGTCACGAGTGCTTTCATAAATGCAGTACCACCCCAGGGCCCGTTTAGAGACGTCTGCTCCGTTTGAACTTTGACCCTGGAGAAGTGTCCCTCACGTCCCTGAGATGTTCCCGTGATGTCCCAGCGTACAGAGCCATTAGGAGGTCGGGACCCTGTCTGCAGCGGGACAGGCAGGGGCGAGGACGGAGCGGCCGGGGGGACAGAGGGGGAGGGGAGACAGAGGGGAGGACAGAGAGCTGATTGATACGCTTGCGATACGTTGTGTAGCCCGAGCCAAAATGCCATCACGGCGAATAGGGTTGTCAGAAGTATCGAAAATCGAATACTGATCAAAACTAAAACTCTTATCAAAACTAGATACTCATTTGAGCAGGTATCAGTACTAAAAAAAACACATGAGGCTGGTGTTCCATTGGACCCGGAAGAAGAGTGATAATAATTATATTAGTGTTCATTTCACTGACTAAAATATTTCATCATAGTTTTTGTTAATGTCATATTTCTGCTGACTAAACCTACAAAAAAAGAAATAGTGAATAAAACTATGGCATATGCATTTATGTAGACTAAAAGTAAAAATGACCAAAATTAGGAGAGGTTGAGGAAGAGGAGAGGCAGAGGAGAGGAGTGATAGAGGGAAGGTATTACAGGAAATGCTCCACTGTGTTTTTAAACTCCATACACCTTCACTAGAATCATTTGGATGATTTCAGCCCTGGAATCGCCAATCTTTACTGAACTAAAGGTAAAAAAGTAGCTGTTAACTTGAAAACTACCAGTTCATGACATCACAAGGGTGGAACAGAGCATTTAGTACTGTGTGAAAGTCAGATATGAAGTCGCTGGGAGTTGACTTGTAACATTGTCACTTTCCATTGGCTCGCTGACACCTCCATTAAAGCGCGCTGCCCTCTGGTCTCCATGGGGACCGCGGTAGATACCGAGCAGACAGGAGCGCTATTGTCCCCGGAGAAATCTGAGGGACCAGGCTCCAAAGACTTCCTCTGCCCGGACGCCAACAGCTGCAACGTCCCCACAAGACATCCATTCAACCCCCCCCCGCGCACACACACGCACTGGCACACGGCATTGGCCCTGCTGTAACCGTGGCGATGAAAGACATGCCATGAGTCTGTGGTGGGAGATATGAGGGCTGTGTCTGCAACTGTTACCGACACAATGACGGGCCTGTCTACAAAGAGGACGCCCAGATCAACTGTTCTACCGTATTTACTGCGCCAAAGAATTAAATCAAGAAGAGAGTAAAAACATTAGGGACCGTTGCCATAGCAATTAACGGTTCAAATTAAAATATTAAGACCTTTGAGTGTCTGTGTAATCCCTCAGTCATCCTGGTATGATCCATAGTAAAAGAAAAGTTAAAATTCTCTCAACTGGACAAAAAGTTTTGCTGCTCATCCAAGACGTTTCCTCAGAAAAACCTTAAGAAGTCCTTCGAAACAGGAAGAGGTTACTGGAATGCGATAGCTAATATGGAGAGTCTTGTCTTTTTGGAGCATAAAGATGGCATCTCTTGATTTGTATATTTCACATCTAAAACAGCTAAATGCCAAAACAGGTTCCTTGACTTCCTGTTCAAAACTCCAGATTGGCCTTGCCCATTCATAGTGGCTTTTCACAGTAGAAAATAGTGGATTTTATGAAAAGTTTTTATTGTTTGTAAAATTTCTACATGACATTTCTAACCCAAGATGTATGACCCAAGTGTGTGAAGCACAGAGCAGTGGGAAGAGACAGGGTGTAGGTGAAAGAAGACAATTTTTAATTTTCTGAGCACAAAAGCCTTGGATGCAGGACAAAACAGAATTACTCAAACATGCATGAATTAAAAGAAATATAACCCCAAAGAGAAGACCGTTATAGCATGGTTAGAAGGCCATAGCAAGTGCAAGGCTGGCATTGCTCATTGTACAGTCTGACAGCAGCAGGAAGTAAGACCCGAGGAACCTCTCCTGCACACAGCGAGGGTCCCTCTTGTCCCCCACCTCTTGCACAGGCTCCAGAGAACCACCAAGACCCCCCTGTCCCCCACGTCATGCCTAGACACACGTATGTTTGAAGTTGTGAGATTGTCAAAAAAGAAGGTAAAAAAATGTCCTCCCTGGTTGAGTTTCAGTAGCCGAGGTGATGGAAGACCCTGCAGACTGGTTTGGGAGACACTGAGCTCTGCCTTGTTGGTGGACACAGAGAGAGTATTGTCTTTGAGACCAGTGTGGGTAAGCCGGAGGAGGAGAGCTTCACACATATCATATTGTATCACAACTTCAGCAAAAGCTTTGAATCGCCATGACTGAGGGTCCACTCTAAAGGTCCTGTGTTGCGCGGCCTTCGGGCCTCAGAACTGTGGGTGGGACATCTTAGCATTTGTGTGTCAAGTGTTATAGCGTCAGATGCTGCATGTGTGGAACAAGTAACTCATTCTTCTCATTCATTTGTGGAGGTAAATGAACTTTGAAAACAGAGAAGCACTTCCTGGATAACTAAATATTGATGGCGAGAGACGGACTAACTATAAAAGATTACTGAAACATGCTTGAATTAAAATTAATTTGAAATGTTAAAAACTCCAAAGCATCAAGTAGAACCTTAATCATCAGCCATTTTAAAGGTGCACTATGTGACTTTATTGGTAGAGGGTCCGACACCTGTTTGTCTCCAATGAGATGTTACAGCTTTGCCTGGAAATTTCCACAGTGCAGCGCTAAAGATGACATATTGTGCTTGTGTCTGCTCTATAGTTATGATTTATGACATCCGTGGATCATTATGTTATAATTTGCACATTTTAAATCGCATCTAAAACAACTTAATAAAAAAAACATGTCCACTGACTTTCATGTTAGAAAACTGCGTTGCCCAATGGGAGCTGACGTCGCTATAAACATCGTCACAACACGTATCATCGATTAAGAAAATAAAATTGAAAAACAAAGCAAGTTTGTCACAGTGGGCGTATGCTGGTGGCGGTGAAAACGGGGATTGATCGGCAATATGGCAAAAATATGCGATTAAACTTTGCTCAAACGTGCTCAAATCACTCCAAATACAACTTCGAGAGGGTAAATGAGAAGGGAAACAACTATAACATGGTCAATTTTGCATAATAGGTCCGCTTTAAACTTATCTATACATGCAAGATGAAAACATATACGACACACAGTGGGAAGGTAGCGGGCCCAGGAAAGTTACGTAGTGCATCTTTAAAGGAAGGCAAACTTTTGAACCTAACCTTAGCCCAAAGTGGGTTTATTTCAGCTCTGACAGTAACACATTGAGTTTAACAAGCTGCTTTAATATTTAATATTTAGATCAATTTTAACTGCCTGTTTGGTAAACAACTAGAGAATAATGTGGCACCATAAAAGCAGCTGGAAAACTCCTGCAGATAGAACACGCTCTGATCTGATTGGCTTAGCACTTTTCTAATGGTCATTTCAATAGAACGGAACATTTGAATGGTTTGTTAATAATCCTCTTTATCGCAGCGCTGTACATGAGCATAGTTAGAGCCACTTACTGTACACGGAGATAGATAGTGCACAGTTATATTTATTTGAGTAACTTTTTCAAGAAATTGCACTTTTCTAGCAGCATACGGAGGGTCAACATTAGGCTTCTCTGAACGTTTAAACGCTCTGATTGTGCTGTAGATGTGTTGTGCAGATGTAGATGTGTTTGACTAACGTGTGTCTTGATGGTAATACTCTTGATGGGTTTTGTTTTAGACGATAATAATGCAGATACATTTCAGAGGATATCGATAACAATGAATTGGATTTTGTGTAATTTTAGAAAATAATGATGAATTTGAAATTTTATGGGAATGAGTCTTAACAAATTTTGACCGTTCTAAAGGTTTAATGATGATTTGAATTGTTATTTTAAGGAGACATTGCTACTGATGAAAAGTTCTTCTGTTGTTATGTAAATAGGCTCTAATGTCTTCTGTACCTGCCCAAGGACTGCAGATGGAAAGGAGTTTGCAGCTAAATGTGGCGCAGAGCATCTTTTCTCTTTGAGATTGATGTTTTCTGTGCACTGTCCTTGTTTTAAAAAAATAAATACATTAATACATTGCAGCGCTCCTTCAGATATGATTTAGTTTGTCTCATTTTTGTGTCTATCCTTTGAAAATAACAGATTGTGTGCATTATTGATTTTTTTTTTGTGCTTCAAATTACATTAATTTCAAAATATAAATCAGATGTTACTCTTTATGTTACTCTTACTTGAGTAGTCACTTTCCAACTACTTTTTTACTCTTACTTGAGTAACTTCTTGGTACTTCCACAGCTCCTTTGTACTTCTACTAATATTATTTTGAAGTAACGTTACTCTAACTTGAGTAATTTCTTGGACCACTACTTTGTATTTCTACTTGCGTGATATTATTTTGAAGTAATGTTACTCTTACTTGAGTACATTTTTTGGCTGCTCCACCACGTCTGGCTGCAGATAATAGTGCTGTAACCACGTATTTATCTAGATTATTTAATATATACTTCTATTCACCTGATGTTCGTGCACTTGGCATTTTGCAACACTGGAATTTCCCCATTGTGCGACAAATAAAGGCTCTCTTATCTAAAGGCTAGATAGTGGGGGGTAACTTCACATAAACACGTGATGCAGTCGTGCCCCTGAGCAAGACACCTTTATTACTCACTCCAGTCACAGTTCACGATTGTTCTCAGAACTTCAGCGAGGCTTTCATATCCGCCCACACGACGTACAAGGAACCAGGACAAAGACGCCGAGTCAGAGGGAACAATGGAGTACATGTTCGTAGAGAAGGAACACAGGCTTCCAGTTCATACAGTGCGGGCTCCTGGGGTGTGTGCGAGCCCCTAGAATGTGGGGGGTGTGTGTGTGGGAGTTGTTTTTTTTTTTTTTTCACACTGTGGAGTCTAAAATCTGTACACACACTTGCATCATGAGGACCTGCCTCCCTTATGGGGACAAAAATCAGGTCCCCATGATGTAAAAAATAGTTAAAGTCTTAAGAACGTGAGAAACAGAACTAGTTCATTTTAAACGGTTTGCAGTGGTCCAAAGTTATTCCTCTCTTACCTAATGCATTCAGAGTATCCTAATTATTCACCAACATGAGTTTATAAGTGTTTTGCAGAGCGGAGTAGACGTACAAAGTAGTGGTCCAACATACTCAAGTAAGAGTAAAAAAGCATTTGGGAAAACTACTGCTCGAGTAACTATTGGGAGGTAACATCTGATTTATAATTTGAGTTGACGGACAGTACACAGCGGACTTATTTTGACCTCAAGACCTGCTTATACAAATCTGTACAGGGGCAAGACACATTCTGCTCAAATACATGGGAAAAATTGGTACAGGGCCTTTACAGTTAGCGACGTAGAGAGTATGGTTAAGGTCAGGATCAGTCTTAAGGACATGAATGGAAGTCAGTGTAATTATGGAAACCCTACGTGTGTGTGTGTGTGTGTGTGTGGAAGGCATCTGAAGAGAAGAAGGCAGCGCTGAGGAGGAGGGGCGTACCAGACCAGAGGTGACAGCTCATAGGAGGCAGCTTTAGTTAAAACTCTAAAGTTTAGTTCTCACAGGAAAAAGAACAAGGCTTTGTACTATTGTGACAACTTCATGTACTCTGTTTCCACTGTAGTGACTGTTCATGAAAACTGCTATGGTGGGCAGGAGAGGGGAGGACAGGGTTTGATGTTTTTTGATGAGGAGTGGAGTTGGTTCGCAGGTGTCAGTAACAATACACTGGCCTAGTTGTACTTCCCTCAGAGAAAGTAGCTCAGTTGGTGGAGTTTTTGGCCGCTGATCTAAAAGCTGGCAGCTCGAATCCCGCTCTTGACATAAATATCATTGGCTGAATGGTCAAACCCACAGGTGTAGGCGATTCCGGCTCCCACAGATGAATGCTGTCTCTGAGTCCTCGGGCAAGACACTTGACCCTTTTTATATATGTTACCTTATTTGACACAGTGTTACTATTTTTGCTACTTTAATTATTCTGAATTTTATTTCCACTATTATCTGATCTCATGTGGGAACTACTGTATGTAAACTAATTTCCCTTGTGGATGAATAAAGTTTGTCTAAGTCTATAAATATGTTATATTTAAAATAGTCATAATACAATGCTTTAAGAAGCCTTTATATGACATTCTCCTTTATCATTTAAACAAATGGTATGTAGGCTACGCTCTTACAGCTTTACAGTAGGTACAACACTCACAACTTCTGCAGCTTAGAACGTCCAGAATTCCCTCACCGAGCTGCAGAGGCTGCACTAGCACTGACTCATGATTGGCTGCAGGTGCTGAGGTTTAAGTAGCGACGATTCAGATCAGAGAGAGGCATTTTAGGTTTAAACCAACCGGATTTTATTTACGTCTATTTACAGAGCTTTTTATCTGTCTGTATGTCACAGAGATTGATTTCTTAAAGCTGTAAGAACAGTGACCTACTACACACTAAACAAGACTAAAATGTGATACAGTGACATCCCTAACCACAGCTAACCCTATTGACCTCGTCTTGATCACTGGTCCAATATCTTGAGAGAAAGCACTTTTCTTGTTCCTGGTCTCTGGACACATCCTCCTCGGCTTACACTAGTCCTAAGGTCGGCTCAATAAGATGGCCGCCTGCCAGGTGCGACTTTGGCTGCGATCGATGTGGGCAGAACTAGAGACAGTTCTAAAGTGTGGAGCAGTACGCTAACTACCTCAGACCAGACTTGGGTGGAGGGGCCAAAAATGGTACTTAAGTAAGAGTAGCGTTACTTCAAAATACTATTAGACAGGTAGAAGTATAAAGTAGTGGTCCAAATTACTGCAGTAAGAGTAAAAAGTATTTGGGAAAGTGACTACTCAAGTAAGAACAACTTAAAGAGCAACCGATTATCTGATTTAGAATAAGTATCACAGATCAGATACTAAGCAATACTAAAACTAGCATCAAAACCAGACACTGATTTGAACAAGTATCGATACTAAAAAAGTCACATTCACAGGACAGAAATGAACCTTTCCTGAATATCTTTAGAATGATCTAGAGCTGTATCAGAACAAGTATAAGACACATAGACTAGTACACGCCCATGGACCACTATGGAACCTACTGGACGACTGAGGGATTACACAGATATAAGGCCACATGGGAATAGAAAAGAAAGTACTAAGATTTAATGTTGAAAATCACATTCTATTGTCTAAATATAGAGTGTTTTTTTTATTACCAATGTGGTATCGCAGTCGGTATTGAGTAGCGAGTCTATTCCTTCGTATGGAAATCAAGTTTGAAATTTTAGTATCGTGACACCACTATTTAGAGAGACAAACTAAATCATATCCAAAGTAGCAGTGGAAGAAACACAAAAGTTCAAATCATTTCATATTGTCGAGATAAAGCTTTTGTCACTTGTAGACTTACTCACAGTGGGAGAGTAACCCAAACTTTTACTGTTACAATAAAAATATTACTCAAGTAGGAGTAAAAGTATGCTGCTTGAAAAGTACTCGGAAAAGCACAATTTATTTAAAAAGTTACTCAAATAAAAGTAACTGACTACTACTCACCTTAGCCCCAGACAAACTGCTCTTGCTAGGCTTCAGCTGCTAGCATGTGCGGCCTCCCTGCGCTGGAGCACCCCACTTCAAACCGCTTTAGCCAATTGATTTGACAGCTAATTTACAGAGCAGATTTGCATGCGGCCGTTCGCTAATAAGACAGGCCCTTCTTATGCTTTTGTCTCAGCATGCAATCTCTTTCTCCATTTTTAAACCGCGCTAAAAAGCAACAGATAATGTAGCGAATTAGCCAGACAAGACATTCAAATTGGATATCGATTACACGGCCGAAGCCTTGTGTTTCGCCCTGTTCCAGCTTGTCTTTAAATGATTGATTTACAATGGCACGCTTGACTTTTCAGTGAGCTGCGGTCTCCCGTGTTTCGTGGAAGCCAGTGAATGCACCGTTTCGGCACATGCTAAGTGCTTTGACACGGCCGAACAAAGCCGCCTGTCTCCTCACGGTCGCCGCGGTCGTAGCGGAGAGAGAGAGGGGAGGAGGAAGGGAGGGCGGGCTTTTAACGGAAGGACATGCTCTAGTCGTCCAGGCAAGGGACAATGCGCTGAGCGACAGAGCGGAGGACAAAATGGGGATGGGTTGGAGAGGTGGAGACTCCTCTCCAGTAAGTGCAGGGAGAGAGAGGGGGTCAGGGGCAGAGTGAGACCTGGGTGACAGAAGAGAGGAGGTAAACAGCAGGGAGCCAGGGAGAAGGCACCAAACACTTTTGATTCGAAAGGTAGCAAGAAATGTGAAATAAAAGAGCACAAGAAAGAGCTATTTCTCAAAGTGGGGG
>KN486887.1:0-14460 GCA_000787095.1 Periophthalmodon schlosseri | reverse complement strand
TAAAGTAAACATTGCTTGTATTTCTGACATATAGGCCCTTTTCACGGAGTTCCGGTTCTCAAAAAGTTGTAACAGCTAAAATAAATCAGTATTTAAGTATCTGACAGCAGACAGCGGATTACGGAAGGATGATCACAGACGGCACGTTAAGACCTTTACGACAATGTAAGCACTCAACCGGAGGAAACGTTTATAAAAGTAGGTATTTATGTCTCAAAGCTGATGCTAACGCTAACCTAATCTAAATCTTAAAATAGAACACAAAACAACTTTATGAAAGTATGTCTAATGACAAGTTTTGTAATGTCGAGTTTTTCTGTGCAAGATCATTCAGATTGTAGCGGTGTTTTAACATCACTAATTCATTTTAATTTCAGTTAGCATTAGCTTCAAGACACACATCCCTGGGGCCTGTTGCCATATCACCTGTTGTTTCACCGATGATCGCGCCAGTCTGGTCCACTGCTTACCTGGCCAGTCAAAACCACACATGGGGCTGGAAGCGTTTCTCGTCTCCCCGATTTGAGTTGGCCGTGATTAACAGGCAAAACAGATCAGAGAAACGCGCGATCTGTTTGTGCCATAACAAACATGGTGGCTTATGGGGAAAAAAGGAAAATAATCAGCAATCGAAAGCAGCAAACTCCACATTCGGATTTGTCTCAGGTAAAAAAAAAGTGAGCAAGTTAGTTCAGAATGATACGAGAAAATTAGAAAGGGGAGGTCTTCCAAATTTGAGACACGTGATACAAATTAGCAGCTGTGGTTGGACCGTCCCAAGTTAGGACAGAGGTTTGTCTATGGTCCGATTACAGACCCTTCTGGATTCTGTAGAATCTGTAGAAGGGACTGGTCAGGCAAGACGTCCACAACATGTCTAGACCCAAACATGGCTCTCGGGAAATAAACAATTGCCCACCCGTATAATGCCAAATCAACTTGGCTTTAATGGTGTTCCTGCAGCATTGCCTTACTCAGAGTTCTGTTTTGATCGTTTAATGCATGCTAATCCTGTACTGTACTTCATTTGACACAAGTGCTCAGAACATGTCTGGTTTGGCCTGCCCCCTTTCCAGGACCATATCCCTGTATTTTTTGTACCTGCTTGTAATTATTTGGAACATTAAGACTTCATGTAGCGCTCTAAAATGTAAAAACACGATAATCCTGTGCTTATTGTATATTTTATTCATAGACTGTACAAAGAAGTGGACTAAGGGAGTGTGACGTCACCCATGGCGTTTGGCTCCTGTCAAATGAGACAAATCACAGAGGCAAATTTGGAGCTGAATCCCATTTTTAGAAATCCGACCGCAAGTATCATAACAACAAAAAGCCGGATCCGGAGCGAGGCTGTTGGAGGTAATGCCTCTTCCTGCCCACACCGCTGGTTTAGCACGGAGTGGGGGCTTAGCAACGCTGTCAATCAAACCTGTTGCTAACACTAGCGGGATGACCTCGGGGAAAGAAGGTGCTTAATTTGTTATTAATGTTCATATCTTGTTTTATGGACACAATAGCAAAACAAAAATACCAGGATCAAGTAGAGCGGGTCAATCTGAACATTTTTAGGCCAAAATGACAAGCCTGACAGCAGCAGTTACGGAGAGAAAGGTGACAATAGAAAGTGAAGTGGAGCCAGATTCGATGGAGCCGGAAGCGCGCCCATGGTCACTTCCTATTTGGAACGCGGCGGCCAGCGGGTTAGCTATGTCCATTTATATATACATGTCTATGATTTGAATACATTCTTTAGCACTGGCACATTCCATCAACACACAAACCATTTGAAAGCTGCATAGGTCAGTTAACTTGAGTAGGGTTCCACATTCACCAACTTTACTGTCCCTGTAAATGTTATGTACCGCCCGTGTTCCCATGTGGTAGAACTGCAGTTAAACACCACTGATAAGATAACATGAGATGTGTCCTTGGGCCTTCCATCCCCTCTCTTTTCCATTAGGGCAGAACAAGCCTTTGATTAAGTGATCAATAGTGATTGTGGCTGACCGTGTGCTTGGTAACAATCAGTGCAGCTCGATAGAAACAAGTCCAGACATTTAGAAAACACTGATTTAACTTACCTCTGTCTGGTGTCCTCTGCCCTGTCTACTCCACTGACTTTTCACAACACTGTACTGAAGGCTAACTCACTCTTGCAGACGGTGAGTTTTTCTAAATCTTATATCACAACAATTTTTCTTTCTTTTTTTTTTTTTTTACACTGGTATTTTGTAATTCTAAAAAATAATATCATTTATATCCTGTGCTATGATCATGAGTATTGGTCGTGTATATGGGCTGTGTTTGCTTGAGTGTTGGAAGTTCTATATCTTTGCCTGGTAAGTTCAGAATGGTCTCTGTATTTTTTATACAGAGGGACATCAGTCTGGTCACTACTCAACTTGTCGGATCTCGAGCCAGAACCAAACATGATCGTCCATCAGATTTGTGTTTTTCTGTGACGCATGTAAAACGAAAAAGCTCATTGGTCATCATCATTATGAACAAATTCATCTCACCTCAGATTAACAGAGTCCAGTGCTCATTTATTCTGCAGAAATCTGTGTTTTTCAGTCATTTTTTTCCCTTTCTTTTTTCCCTGTAAGCAGCCATATTTGTTTTGATATGGACAGACCGTGCATGTCTCTGTTTGGTTAATCCGCCGGTCAGTCACACCCATCTGAGCACTAGGCGATTCAACGGTGACCAGACTCATATCCACAAGTATTGGAGAAGTGTGTGTTCTAGATCCCAATCTATACCAGGCTGTACAGTTTCCTGTGTCATATACGTTTAGTTATTAGAAAATAAATAAATACCAGCACACCAATTTCAACCACTTTATACTTTTTTTTGTAAATCTTTCTGAGAATTGAAAGCAAGTACTCAAGCCTAAAATATAGGACAATACAGGATTACTCAAATATGCATGAATCACTCAAAAAACAGCTAACTATGAGGGAGAATCACTCTGTGACACATCTGCGCTAACTCAAAAAGGGCGAGCGAGCACACAAAAGAGCAGCAACGTCACTCTCTCTCCCACACACCATCTGCACTGTTAGGACCACACTGTCCTCAGTCTGGACATGGTCAGATCTGTGAGGACGGAGCAGGAATCAAAACTGACTAAACCAAAGATTGAGAGGTGGATGGTCTGCAAGATGATATCCACAAGCACATTTCTGACATCAAATTTAAAGCAACGCTATGTAACTTTATGGAGGTGGCATCTGACCTGCATGATTCCATGAAAATAGAAAGCTAAAATCATACTTCAGAACAATCTCCATGGAAATAGATTCCATTTTTGCCATACTGTGGAATATTATAGCCAAAGGAACAAAATTTCCATGGAAACAAGCAGGAGAAGGGCCTCCTCCAGGCCAAACAATAGTCAGGTTTGCGGAGATGCAAACCTGCTCACAGCAAGGATGCATGTTTTTCAGTGCAATAAACACAACCAAAATAAAATTCAGTTTTTAGTTACGTACTGAGGCTTTAATCATCGGAATTTGAATAATCCCCAAAATATCAATGTATCTTTTCACAGATTTGCCCATCCAGTAATATAAATTTTAAAAAGTAAACTGAATGGGTGAGCTGAAGAATGTACTCTTGTGAGGAGTTTGCCAAACTTGGAAATTGTGTGTTTTTAATGGACATTTTTGCAAAACAGAGCATCCATACAGTGTAGCACCAATGAAGAAGAGGAGTACAGAGTCTAGAGTCAAAGGAAGTGCACGGATAGGTAAAAAGGGGTCCCATGTCCTGTAAAAATGATAGGCTTTGTTTTTGAGTGGAGAAAGCCTCCTTCGGGATAATACTGATGACAGTTTGGAGCCACTCAACCAACTCCTTTGTACTTCACTGCACCATTAAGCACTATGGAGCACAGTGTACTAGTATGTGTTAGCAGAGCCTTCTTTGAAAATCTTACAGGCAGTTCGTCATTAAGGTGTAAATTGTGATATTCATCGGTTTCAGACAAGCAATTCCTTCCTGATTTGAAGGACTTTGTGAGGACCTTTCTCCCATTCAAAATGATTATGGCAAGAACGATAATCATCAAGAGAGTCGGCTCCATCGGCTCTGGCTCCAATTCACTTCACATTGAAAAATTGTCACCTCTCTCTCTGTAACTGCTGCTGTCAGGCTCGTCATTTTGGTCTTAAAATGTTCGTATTAACTCGTTCTACATGATCCTGGTATTTTTATTTTGCCATTTTGTCCATAATTCAACATATGAACATTAATAACAGACAAATCAGGCGCCTTCTTTCCCGAGGTCACTCCCGCTAGCGTTAGCAACAGGTTTGATTGACAGCATTGCTAAACGCCCGCACTCTGCTAAACCAGCAGTGCGGGCGGGAAGGGGCGTTACCTTCAACAGCCTGGCTCCAGATTGGCTCTTTGGTTGACATGATACTCGGGGTTGGAACTCGGCTCCAAATTCGCCCGTGTAACTGCTCTAGCCTTGTTTGGTTGCCATGATACTCGGGGTCGGCTCCAAATTCGCCCGTGTAACTGCTCTAGCCTTGATGAGCCTCATTTGACTGGAGCCGAACGCTATGGTTGACATCACACTCATTTAGACTACTTCTTCATACAGTCTGTGGTCCCTGGGCGCTGACTGTGCCCACTGCTCCTGACAAGTTGCCCCAGCAACACTGAAGGATGGGTTAAATGCAGAGAATAAATTGACCACCTGATTGTGGGTAGATGTAATTACTTTGCCAGGAATTTTCCACAGTATGGCATGGATTGATTGTATGTATGGACTGTAAAGCTCCCAGGCCAAGTTAAAGGTCGGATCTGTGGAGTGGGAGGCCAATTGACAGTAAGAATTATTTTTTTCAAGGTAATTAAGAAAAACTTATAATTGATTAAATGCAAGTTAGAACAGTTTAATGCCATACTTTACACAGTCCAGACAATGACAAGCTGGTGGCATGCCTTCCACCAGAAAAGTGACATAGTGCACCTTTAATCACTTTATATAAAATTCAACAGCACATACACTATTAGTCAAAAGTTTGGACATGCCTTCTCATTCAAAGTTTGTTTTACTTTATGCTTCTTACATCTTACACACATACAGAAGACATTAAATATATAATGCAAGATATATGGAATTATGTAGAGCTTTTGTGCTTGTGTCTGCTCTATAGTTATAATCTATGACACCTGTGGATCATTATGTTAGAATTTGCACGTTTCAAACCACAATATTCATGTAAAACGATTTAATAAAAGAAACATGTCCGCTGACTTCAGCGTTAGAAAACTGCGGTGCCCAATGGGAGCTGACATCCCTATAAACGTCACAACAACAAACCTCAACAACCTCCGATGGATAGCTGCAGATCATGCTAGCGAGTTGCGGATTTTTAAAAATGTGTACCCAAATGACTGCCTGGGATCCAGAATACACTCTTCTTCAGTACTTCACGAAGATGTGAGTCTGGTCACCGTTGAATCACCCTGTTTTCATGGGAGCGTTTGACCGGGATCGAGACGCAACAGAGGACATGGGGCCCAGAATGATATCAATCTGTATTAAAAAATACAGATAGATATCACTCTGAATTTGCCAGGGAACCAAAATGACTACGCAGCGTTGCCCAATCCTGCGCATATCACCAATCAAAAAAATAAAATGGAGCACGAAGTAAGTACAGAGAAGTGGTGGCGGTGATAACAGGGATTGATCGGCAAAATGGCTTGAAAACAAGCAGTTAAAGATTGTTCAAACATGCACGAACCACTCCAGATACAACTTCGGGTCAGTAAATGGTGAGGGAAAACAACTATAACATGGTTAAAAGCTCTGAAAAGTAGGTTTTGCAGAATAGGTCTGCTTTAAATAACTCAAAGTATCCACCCTTTGCTTTGTTGACAGCGCTACAAACCCTTGGCCTTCTCTCTTTCATAGTTTTGATGCCTTCAGTGAGAATCCACAGTGTAAATATTAAATGGAAATAAAGAAAATAAAAACTTTTGACTGGTCGTGTATTTTACCAGATATATGACTCACCACTGCAGTACCAGAGATACACAGACGAACAGTGACACCATACATGATCAGTGTAACACGCTTGAATACCAGTTAACCTCTGCGATGATGTGTTCTTTTCAAACGAGTGGATCTATTTTCCGCACAAAGGAAGCAGACGTGAGCCGAGCCAAACAGGCACAAGTGCTGACCCCTGGATGGCTGCTTCAAAGCCCATAACAGGCCTTTGATTTGGGGCTGGCTCGTGCAATCACTGCCTCCCAAAGTGGGGCTGAATAGGGCCCAATCACGGGGCTATTTGGCCTGCAGCTGCACTTCTCCACATGGGCCTGTGATGGAGAGAACAAAGGCAGAGATGGACAGAGCGATGGAGGGGTGGACACATCAGACGAGCCGACAGAACAGGACAATAACTGTGATTAGCAGAGCACACTGACATATTGTTCATCTGCCTCATGACGCTTTGTGAATGCTCTTTGTGTCAGATCTGCTGCTGGTCATTTTATTTCTGTGGATCATTGGCAATTTGGTAAAAAACGAAATGAAAACGCGGGTTGCCATTTTAGATTTAAAGAAACTGTAGCCTACACTCTACTGTTTTAACAAAGGTCATTTTACTACAAACACAAGTGAGTGCCTTAACCTGTAGAGGACACATACGGTACAAGTTTTCTCATTCTCAGTATATGGACATGCCTCATGTGAAAGCTCAGAACCTCCAGAATTCACTCACTGAGCTGCAGAGGCTGCACTAGCACTGATTCATGATTGGCTGCAGGTGTTGAGGTTTAGGTAGTGACCATTCAGATTAGAGAGAGGCCTTTTAGGTCTAAACCCACTGGATTTCAGCATCGAAGCTGGAAACCCAAAGGAGAGACTCATGTGAGGCCCATTCTGCTTTCTGATTGAACCAGTGAGTAATACAGTCCCTCATGTCTGAAAATCAAAAGCTCAATGTAAATGAGATTGCTTATTTTTTTCTGCCAAAAGTGTGATAGCCATTTTTATGAGCAATTATAGCTGCAAAGTTTTAGCGCTAATCAATCAATCACTATCACTGTATTTGTCCCGGGGGGAAATTTAAGCACATTGAGCAGTAAAATACAATAATAATAGAAAAGCACAAGCTAAAGTTTCAGTGCAGCTCAAAGGGCAGAGTCATCAGATCCAGTGTCAGGGCAGTTTGAGGAGAGTAACAGCCCTCAGGATGAAGGTGTCCCTCCTCTGTGTCCTGCAGAATCACAACCAGTGCCCTCCAGGGGGAGCCAGGTGAACTCTGGACACACCACAGGAACGCCTCTTCTAAGCCTCACTCCGTTCTGTTGTTTCAGTCGGTGATGAGACGGGACATTCCCTCTTCTTCTGTCATATCTGGTGTAGAAATCCTGTTGCATTGTTGTTAAAAGTATGTAGCATTTCAGAGCTAGCTGGTAAGCATAGCTATCTCCAGGCAATGTCGCCATGGATACAGGACAAACAAACTGTTCAAATCACACAATCCAATAGTTCTTAACTTCCGTCCTTTGAACTGCACAAGCTGCACTTTTTAGTTGGTCAAAATCCCAAAAAGTTAAGTGAAAAATTTAAGCTAAAAATTTAAAAAGTTTAAAAACTGCTCCGTGTGCCAGCCAGTCAGCCACAAGAGCAGCCAACCATGACCAAGGCAACCACAGAATTTTAGCTGTTTTGAATTCGGTTGCACTCGGAGTTCCCTTTGCATGGAAACACAGTGACTGCCTTTCTGTCCTCCAACAAGGCACCTCTGTGAATGTACTGGAGGTGGTCAGAGAAGTGAATGAATAATGGAGCACAGTAGAAAGCCATCAGAGGACTCTGTTATGCATGGAAAGTTATGATTATTACTCACAGTAAGAATACCATGAGATTAGTCCATATTCATATTCATTAGAGACCAAATCATATCTCATCAGATATTTAGGCCTGTTATTGCAGGGTCTGTAAGGGTCTATGTGCTACGGTTAAGTATAAGAACGCAGAGGGTGGACTGAATCTCTATGAGTCCATTAAACTGGACTTGCTGCATTTCCAGGGAGATATTAAGGTTATGGGAAATCACGCTGTGTACATTAAAGCCATGGCTCTAGAAATTGGTATTTTACATGGTTAGGATAAAACAAGTTAAATCTGACATTGATGAACAGCAACCCAAACACGTTTTGTCATGAGCCAAGTAAATGTACAGGAACACTTTATTTCACACTACCCTCAATGGCTCACCCATTGTTATTCTTCTTAAGCAGCGCTAAGACGGACTAACCTTGGGCGGTCGAACCTAGTTTCACTTCACCTGATTTATAACTCAATTATTTAGAATTTTCATTCATAACATGAAGTGTATGTTATCTGTTAATTAATTATTGTGCATATTGTTCTTGTGTCATCCCTTATCATTCTCTCTCCGCACACACTTCCTCCAGCTCTTCCAGAGGTGCTCCCAGGCCAGCCGAGAAACTTAATCCCTCCATTGTCCTGGGTCTTCCCTTTCACTGGGAGGCGTCCAGGAGGCACCCGGAACAGATGCCCGAGCCACATCAGCTGGCTCCTCTCCATGTGGAGGAGCAGCGGCTCTATTCCGAGCTCCTCCTCTGCCCAGTCATTGTCCAAAGCTCATAATATTATAAGAATACAATGATCAGAAACAGGTCATTTATAGAACTTTCAAGATTATTCAGTTAATTGATCATTTCATAAAAAGGTAAACCTAAATTTAAAGTGCTTTCTTATCTGTTTATATCACCTTAGTTTATCATTCAGAAAGTTTGATTTCATAAAGCTGGTCACATAGAGGAATGATGTTTGGTTATAGTGTCTATCAGGGCATGCCCGTGGTGCATTACGCAGCCTTAAACCCCTCTGCACAAACAAAGCCAGTAGCTTGGATCGCTAAAGCTATAGAAGCTTTTCTTGGTGTTACTGTCAATATGTGTCTACACCTCCACAAGCGACCCAAAGGTGAGGATAATCTAACATAAAGCTGTAGTCTGCTGCTGCTCTGCTCCTGGAGTGTAAAGACAGCGTGTCAGAGGTCAGAGCAAGATGTGGAGGGACAGGAGCCTACACCACAAACACTGAAATTCTAATGACCGGTCTGGCAAAGCAGCCCCTACTGTGGCATTTGGACTCCTCTATTATTCATGGGGAATCTAGGTCTGCCACAAATAAAGGATAGAATGTTATCGAAGTGGAATAGTGGAATGAAATCAATGTCCAAACCATAAGAGTTCACTGCACAAAGGGATATCTGCAGTCTGTATATTACACTCCGCTCTTTCCCGTGTATCTTGAGCTCTGTGTGTCCGTCACTCTGGTTGCCCCTGACTATGGAAGATAATTTGTTTAATCAGATTTTGAATTTTAAATACGGCTGAAATTCTCACTTTAACTCTGAAAAAACATGTTTATTTTCATTCTGAATTTCAATTTAGATGGGAGTATCTATTACGGTATCTATATATATATCGATACTGACTCAGTACAAATGTGGGCATCAGTATTGTTATGCAAATATCAATACTAATTAGCATAAGTACATTTTAAGGCTGGCATCAATTTTAGACATGTTAGGGACATTTATTTATCCTTTGGTGTCAAAACTATTTCACCAACAGCAGCTTATTGGACTGATCCATCTGTGTCAGCTGTTATGTTTCTGTCCTATTTGAAACCATCTTTATGCAAAATGTATTTAAATGCCTTCACCCTTCAGATAAGACTAGTATCGAGTATTAGTATAATAAACACTCTGGGCGATAGGTACTGCATAGGTACTGCAGCTCCCAGGCACTTGGGCCCAGAAAGAATTCTCCCATAGAGTACAATGCGTTTTTTTGGGAATTCAAACTGCCCGTGTTCGTCTGACAGGGCGTTCACAGCTTCACAAAGGTTTGGATTTTGTAGGGGTTCTTCTCTATTCTGACAACATGAACATTTAAAAATTTTAAATCTTCAAAGCCCCTAAAAGTTAGCTTTGTAAGATTTAGCCTAGCCCCACTCTGAGCCCGCTCTGAGTCCGCGCTAGCCCCGTTCTAGCCGCCATCGCACTGATTGGTTAGAACTGATCACGCGATGCACGTTTCGGACGTCACGTGGTGGGAGGCGCTAGCCCGTATTGAGGAAGTAATACGAAAGAGAAAATTATTTTTGGGCCTGTGTGCCAATGAGCACAGGCTGAAAACAACAGGATGCCATCTTGGATTCGCCTTCCAGATTTTATTATACTTTCATGATCAACACCAAAAATTGTGGTTGTATGTCACCCATTTTTATATAAAGAGGTGAGGTTGGAAGCACGGTCCAGTAGTGTGGGTTTTTGTGCCGATGATGTTCAGAGAAACTTACATTTTTTTTTGAAACATTGTATTAGATCAGTATTGTGGTTTTCAGAGCACAATGTAAAATAATGATCTATGTGTCTAATCACTGTAAAAAGTGTCTTCTTTAACTACTGCAGACATTCCTTTTGTGTTGAGTTCGATCGCTGTGACATTTGTACTCCTCTATTATTCATCAGCCCTCCAGTGTGTTTGGACAAAAATACAGTGATGTATAAAGAGCCAAATCTGTGTCCTATCAAACCGAAGTAATCACCCATTCAAGCACAACTGTAAAAATAAGACAGTAAGCGACCTTGTACTGCGCTGCGTGAAATGTCAAGGAATTTAGCGCGGAATTGTTCCTGTCTCGTCTCTAAATACGCTGCTCGGATCGGAAGGCGGCGTTCCGGAGTCGAGGTGTAACCCGGAATCTGGCTGTAATAAAAGTCTCATTTCCAAAGATGAGCAGATGTTATGCCAATCAGCGCGGGCTTAAAGGGAGACATGCCTGTGAATATTCCGCACTGTTTAAGAAGGACGAGCAAACGGAAGCCTCATCCGCCCACATTTGAGATCATTATGATATTATGTGGGCCGGGAGGAGGGCTGGAGAGAGGGGGAAAGACGGGTTTACACTGGGATTACAGGACAGAAGGCTTGGATTATAGTACATTTTGCTTAGTTTGAAAAAAATCTGTGTTTCAGTATTAGTGGTGGGCGATAATAGTTATGTTGTTCTGCTCTGATAACAATTATTACTACACAATATTCAATCTATTACCAGTACCAGTGTGCACTTTGTCTGCATTCAAACTCATCTGCTACGGATATAGAAGATAAATAGTTTGATCAGATTTTGAATTTTAAATGCCGCTGAATTTCTCACTTTGAATTTTTGTACTCTGAAAAAAAAACATGTTTGAATTACTTTCATTCTGAATTTCAATTGCTGAATTTTTAAGGATACATTTTAAATGTGTTTAAAAGCTCTAAAAAAAAATTAAAAAATTAAAAATAAAAAAAATAAAAACTTTAACTTTGAAATATTCAGCACAAATATGTTCAAACCCTCAAAAATGCAACATTCACAATCCAGAGTGTAAAATTCACAGTGAAAACATTTGCAGAAAAGATCCAAGATACCAAGGCCTAAGCAATCGATTGTGTGTGTCTGAGGAGTTTCCTATTGGCCTTTCTCTTTTGTGGGTGGGACTTATAGTTATAGTTATGATGGCTTCGGCTTTTCGATGGCTTCATGAAGTAGACCTCATGTCCTTCAGCAAATTCAACATTACGCCCAGAGGTTGCTGTCCAGACACGAGAGAGAGGTGCAGCCGTGCCCATCTTCAACCTCCACCAGCCATGGTCTCAGGGGCTCTGATAACACTGACTGAAGTGAGTTGTCTACTGGATATGATTAGGGATGTCTTGAAATGTTTATTTAAATTATAAACTTTAACCAAGAGAGCAAAAAAAACGTTCAGGACGATAACCAGTTAAATTATGAAGCAGCAAATGAACAAAAACAAGGGATGGTTACATGAGTTAACTAGTGTTAACGTAAAGCTACACACTTTTATTTTCCTTCATGGTGTCAATAAACTACGGACTACTATAGGTGAGGAAGTGAATAAGGCAGAGTCCCGAGAAAGTTTCACGCGATCATGTAAAACTTTTTGCACTAAATGAACTACAAGACAGCATGTTAGCGACCGTGCCTTTTCAGTGCTAGCAAGTGTAAGCCCACATGCTCATCCCTCATGCTAAATAGTGTCACTGACCTCACAGATCACTCACTTTTACCCCCTTGTCGTATTATGTGTGGCAGCGCTGTTCCTCATTAGTTATCTAATTTGAATTTAAGTTTTGATTGAACCCCGTGTTTTCGGTGCGGCAGCTTCACATTTGCTAAGAGGACAAATCATGTTACTATTCTCTGCTGGGAGCGGCCGTCAACCCCCCTACCCAAAGAAGTGGACTTCTTTGGGATAAATGCAGAGTTCTGATATAAAAACAATTTTAAATGGAAACGGTTAATAAAATTATATAAGATAATGATCTGTTGGTATAATATGTAATAATATGTCAACAAGTAATAATATACCAACAAGTCATCACAAAACAAAACCCCATATTCTAATTTAATGTTTCTGAGTTATTGAAGATTTTACCTAATTTTGAGGTAAAAGAACACTTTGTGGAGTTTATATTTTCCCTTATATACAATGCCTGGCCAAAAAAAAAGTCGCCACCTGGATTTAACTAAGCAAATAGGTAATAGGTTGGTGCAGCTGGTCAGGTCTAGGTTCAGCAACAGTCTGTGTTCAAAGAATGAGGTCAGCTGACCACCTGAACATACTGAATGACCAGGTTATTCCATCAGTGGATTATTTCTTCCCTGATGGCACGGGCATATTCCAAGATGACAATGCCAGGATTCATCGGGCTCAAATTGTGAAAGAGTGGTTCAGGGAGCGTGAGACATCATTTTCACACATGGATTGGCCACCACAGAGTCCAGACCTTAACCCCATTGAGAATCTTTGGGATGTGCTGGAGAAGGCTTTGTGCAGCGTCAGACTCTACCATCATCAATGCAAGATCTTGGTGAAAAATGAATGCAACACTGGATGGAAATAAATCTTGTGACATTGCAGAAGCATCGAAACAATGCCACAGCGAATGCTGTGATCAAAGCTAGAGTGTGTGACCGTTTTTTTGGTGGCGACTTTTTTTTTTGGCCACTCAGTGTATATATATATATTTGATGTCTTGTGGCTCTGTGGTATGCTGGTAGAAGGTCAGTGCTGTCTTGTGTGTTTTTCAGGTGTTTGCAGAGTTTCCACTGTGAATCTCCGCAGCACATTCTATGCAGAGCCTGACCCCCGTACAGTGTCACTGATTGAACTACACAGGCAGAAGGACGTATCAATTATATTTCAAAACAGTGGAAATTTGGTGTTTTTCAAAAGGAGGAACAAGATGTAAATTTGAGGCGCACACTGTGGCTTCGTGCACTTTGCATCTACTTGAGAGGATGACTCAGACTTTTTCACACGCTGTAATGTAAGTAATAGCAATAGCAGAAAGTAACAATTAACTGACAAGTGGGGTTGGACGCTGCCATTATTTAGTTTATTTCATCTGTCATATTTCTGTCTTATTAAACTGTCTGTCACACTGATAGTAATTATACCATTTGTATTTTCTGCAAGATGGTGGACCAGATGTGTCTGACTGCCCACTTGCTTTTCTGTCGTCATCCCGACATTTTCGGACCAGCAAACATTTCAGTCTTTGTAAAAGGAAACGTGATGAGTGAGCGTCCAACTGTGCCAGATGCGTTTCTGCTGCTGTTCAGTCTAATCTGTCTTCAACATTGAGTGTCCAAAAAACATTGTGAAACATTCACCTTCATCCAGAAAATCATCATGTGCCTTGATGACAACACTGTGATGAAGCCATGACTGCACACGCTGAAAAATGGGCTCTTTAAAGATGTGCTCCTAGTTTTTAAAACATTCAGAGTTCAGAGAGCGATTTATTTTCTATTTAGTGCTGCATTTTATGCTAAAATGATTTTATTTTTACTAAGATATTTTTTCATTTCAATATATTATTTTTGCTCTATAAATGCAAGGCACTTTCATAATAAAACAAATGTTGGGGATAAAAAAAGCTCTCAAATGGCTACTTGAAGGTCGAAGTAAAACTAAGTGTTAAAAAGGAAAATGTTTTTGGTTCTGTTTGTCACCAAATCATAAAATGCAGGCATTTGTTGGCTTTAAAGGCTTGAAATATTTTTTTAAATTCAAAGTTCATTTGGATTTGTCACTAATTCTTGAACAATGTTGTGGATTATGAACCTGTTATTTGGGATCAATGAAAAGATCTATGGTATTATGCATTATTATTATTTATTTCAAATCCCTACACTAGTATTAGGTGGCATATTGCGTGACGGAAATTGTTGTACATGGCTTAAGGGCCTGATTTGTTACTGCTGAATGTCAAAATCTTCTGTGCAATATAGAATACACTTTATGTGTATTGCTCACTTGTTAGGGGACATATGCTATATAATGCTTTGTTTATGTTCATGAAATA
>JACM01056769.1:0-27047 GCA_000787095.1 Periophthalmodon schlosseri | reverse complement strand
TTCAAACAATAGACAAATGAAGTCTAGCAATGAAGTCACCTTATTGGCCAACCTTGGTGTCAATCAGAAGCTAACAAGTTTGTTTAGAACTGAGAAACAAAGATGGCGCTGTCAGAAGTTTATTATGCCTGAAATCGACAAAAGAAATGCAAAAAGTGACGAAGCAGATTTTACGTTTGGAATACTTTTCTGCAGCAGATTCGACATGGGGGATCTAATTTATTTTGTGGACATAATTTCTTCACTGGATTATATTTTCTGGAGCTGTACGGAACGAATGAGACCAACTTTCTGGAAATATGTGGATGTTTGACAGAACCAGAGCCCTCAAAGGTAAGTGAAGTCCAAATCCTAATTTTTGACTTTTCTGTAAAAACGACTTTCCTGTCAGTGCTGTGGTGATTGCAGATGAAAATGGTTTGCATATTCGGAAAGATGAGTGCCGTAGTTTTCATTTGATGTGTAGATCGGTTGTGTGGGTGATGCAGAAGTATATGTACATTGCTGTTAGATTTGTAAAGTAAGGGCGACGGCCGGACGTTAAGAGGTTAAATTAAACGTGTGAATGAAACAAAACACAACTCCAGGTCTGTTTGTGATGAGGAAACAACATTAGAACAGAAAACAGCATAAAATGGGCCCTTTAAGACTGAACGGGGCTGGAGTTGCCGGTGTCAGAGCAGAGGTCAAATGAATCGTTAGGGGGAGGTTTGGAGATCGCACTTCAGTTACAACCTTGATAAAATTACAACTTTAAAAAAAACCCCCTTTTTTTTTTTTTTTTTTTTTTTTATCAAATGGGCAAAAATAAAATAAAAATGTCACTAGGGGTTATCACAACAGCTCTTCTGCCTCAGTCATTTGTGTATTGATCTGACATAAAGATTTAATACTATATTACAGACAGTATTACTACAGTATTATAGACTTGGGGGAAACATGAAGTTTACTCAAGTTTTTTCACCCATTTTTAACTACAATTCAGGCCATAATTTAAAGGGCCCATATGGCACTATTTTCTGATCTATGTTATAATGTTGTTCCTCATCACAAACAGACCTGGAGTTGTGTTTTGTTTCATTCACACATGTTTAACTCACAAACCCTGCCTATTTAGGTGAGTTCTTCTTAACTCACAAACCCTGCATATTTAGGTTGAGTTCTTCTCTCAAACAGAAAACACTCTGTTCCACCCTGTGATGTCATGTGGTAATACCGGAAGTGCTCCACTATGTTTTTAAACTCTATACACTTT
Source organism: Periophthalmodon schlosseri (assembly GCA_000787095.1). Taxonomy (NCBI): domain Eukaryota; kingdom Metazoa; phylum Chordata; class Actinopteri; order Gobiiformes; family Gobiidae; genus Periophthalmodon; species Periophthalmodon schlosseri. The sequence continues at coordinate 25,792 of JACM01056769.1, read as the reverse complement.
CACTATAATCATTTGGATCATTTCCGCCCTGGAATTGCCCATTTCTACTGAACTAAAGGTAAAAGGAGCTGTTAACTTGAAAACTACCTCTTCGTGACATCACAAGGTGGAACAGAGCATTTTGAGCTTTGAAGATGTAGACAGACTAATAATAAAGGATTACTCAAACATGTGTGGATGAAACAAAACACAACTCCAGGTATGTTTTTGAGGAGGTAACAACACTATAACATGGCTTAAAGCTCACAAGAGTCCATTTTGTGTAATATCGGACTTTTAAGAATGCTGCATACGTGCAAATATTAATGCAATACACATTAAATAGAGACCAAAATAATCCAAAACAATCACAACACCAGCCATAGCACGTCCACGTTCCTCTCATGTGTATGTCTGAAATGGTCTTGTTATGCTAATTATATGTCCAAGCACTGTATTCAAATCCCATTATTACAGCTGGGGAAAAAAAACATTTCCTTGGTACATTATTTGTTAAAATGGGTCACAAACTATTTTAAGAATATCTTTTCTTCATAAACAAAGCTGATTTGGTGTTTTCTGCAGAGAACTCTTCAGAATGTGTTCGTTTGAGTGTGAATGGGAAAAGAACATGTCCACAGCACTAACACTGAGGCTGGGGACGATGTGATTTTTGTTTTGTATCTTATCATGGGACGGTGTGAAATGTATCAATGTCTATTATACTTATTACTCTGTACACCTAATCTAGAAATATGTATGAAATGTATCTATAAGGAACTACTTCAAAAACTGCCAGAAAAACCTCACCTGCTTGTTAATCATTGAACATTTAATACCAGATCACATGAAGTCATGTGATCTGGTATTAAAGGCTTGTATTGTATTTTAAACAGGGCACCCATTAAAAAGAGTGATCTCCTTGGGCTCCCTTGTATAAATAAAGAGAAAGAAAGAGAATAAATAGTTACAGAATGCTTGCATATTTTTTTCACAATCTAAATCTAACTCAAGTCTTTTGGACTTTAGTTGCCATGAAAGTGCATACGACAGACTAGATTGTTAGACCACTCATTTCATTAGCATAACTAACATTATTGTATTTAAGATTTCATTTAAAGTCTTGTCTATTTTTTTTCTGATTTATTTATTTATTCATTTTTATTTTGGTGAAGTTTATCCTTTTACTTCCTGGTTGTTACCTAGCAACCATGATGCAAATGACAGCTGAAACTTGTCTAAATGTCACACTAGTTATAATTAGACTAATAAAAATAAAGAACTACACATTTATTTAGACTGACTCAATATCTCACTTGTTTGTTCAACTTTGATACAGGAAGTATCAAGTCTAAGTCTAAAAACTGGCCGCACCAGAACTGAAATGGGAAAAAAAGCTTTTGGTTATTTTGGAATACATTTCAAGGAAGAAGTACTCAATTTTGTTACTTAAGTAAAAGTACAGATACTGGAGCAAAAAAAAATACTCAAGTAAAAGTATCACATGAAAAAATCTACTTAAGTAAAAGGATTAAAGTACCAGTTTAAAAATGTACTTGAAGAGTAAAAAGTAAAAGTATTTCTTGCAGATTTTGAGTCTCATAAAGCTTCAAATGAGTGATTTTGATAAAGATTTGTGCTGAATTTTGTTCAACAGAAACAATTGAATCAAACATTTTTTTCAACTGTTTTTATTCGTATATTTTTGTTTACTCAAATTACGAACGTGTTAAAAATAAACCCTCAGCCTTTTCAGCAGGTCTCAAACAATAATAAAAAATACTTTTACTTTTCAGTCCTTAGTAAAATGCCTGACTTGGCCACACATGGCTACACTTACTATGGCTCATACCTGGATGACTGAGGGATTACACAGACAACTTTTCAGTCCTGTTCAAAAATTTAGTGAAGCAGAAAGTACAGATACCTGTTCTCAAATGTAGTGAAGTAAAAGTAAAAAGTATCCACTGTAAAATGTACTTAAGTAAAGTACAGACACCTAAAAACTCTACTTAAGTACAGTACTTTACTACTTTTACTTTGTTACATTCCACCACTATATTGGTGCCACAAATGCATTTTAATAATCTGGTGCTGAACATTTATAACCAAACCTGCACCTGTTGTGTGTTTTTGTGTGTTTTTTGTGTGTTTTTTGTTTGTAAAGTTGTGTATTGTAACATGGCGCTCATGATAAACAGAGTGAGTCTCACTGGGCTCTCTGCATAAATAAAGATAAGTGAAAGTTTGGCTCTGACTCATTTCTCTCACAAAGCCAGTTTAGCCTTTTGGATCACCATTGAAGACATGTATGCCTCCTTCCCCCAAAAGCATGAAATCCTCTTCCATCTCCTGCCACTTCGCTCGCTCTGGGGACAATCATCCACATGGCCACTTGTGTCCGCGGAGTCGCATCATACAGTGTCAACAATCACGTCTGCATTATGCTAAAAGTGAATAAACAACAGACTGGGGGACACAAATTGGCTTAACACCAGCTGTTCTAATTAGCTTTGTGCTGCTCTTGAAAAGCAAACAGCTACAGAAAGAAAACCTCTTCTGAACACTGGCCAGCACTTTCCAAAATGCTACTTCCCCCAATCAGTCAGAGCGAGAGAGATAGAAAGAAACAGAAGGAGAGAGAGAGAGAGATTAGATCATACATTTAGTCCCGGCGTGCCCTCCTTCACTAAGTTATTTTGGAAGGGCTGTAAAGAGCCCCTAGAGGCTGCAGGCGGAATTTACATTTTAATGAAGCTGTGGTTGATTGCTGTTACATGGACTTACTCTGTATGGGATGGTTTGGCTCATATGAATTGCAAACAAACAGAGACATGGTAACAGGTTCACACACACACACACACACACAGAGGACACACACAGAACATGCTCCAGCTGAGAGGAGGTTCACATACAAACTGTCCTGTAAGCACAGGGCGTGGAGGACAGTCAACTAGGGTCTAGCTGCAGGACACATATAGACCCATTCAGCTGTTCAGTCCCTCGTGCACAGAATGCTTGAACATGGAATTATGTAGCAAATTGTGGTTTCAAATCTGCAGTTTTGGCAACTTTATAGAATGAATTGTGGATGGGGTGGAAGATTATAAGTCTTAGGTCGTTTTCACGCTGCCTCTAGTCAGGTTGATGTATGTCCTTGGGCTGGTGTGAACCCAAGAGTCGCACTCTGGACCACAGTAAACGGCCTGTCCGAGAGCATTTCAAACAGGAGGTCTCGGAGCGGCTCCACCCACACTCTGGAGCGAGGCGAGTGTGGTGTGAACGAGGCCGACCTCGGCCGACCTCGGGCCGATCTACACAGTCCACTGTGACAGTAAAAGTGCTTGAAATTAGGAAAACAAGTGCTTGGATCACGTATATTTGTATGAATGGGCGCTGCAGAGCTGCTGTTTGACACGTTCATCTGACGAGGCCGTTTGGATCAACCTGATATTAGCCACTGTCTCTCTGTCTGCGCAGGTGAGCCTGGGTCTGTCTGCGCAGATGAGCCTGAGTCTGTCTGCGCAGGTGAGTCTGGGTCTGTCTGTGTGTGGTTCCCAAAGCTTTTTCTCCTCCACCACCAGCACACAGTCCTCACAGTGTATTTAGCCACAGGTGAAAGAAAAGACCAGCACGTACAGGGGAGTCGAGCGTGTGCGTACACCTGGCTCTGTTCAGCTCGTTCAGTTCTTTGAGCCGCTGATGGACTCTCACGTGGCTCATGGTGTTTGGGGCGAATGATGCGCGGTGTGTGTGAACAAGGCCAACCCGAAAGTAAAACAAACAGAACTAAATCTAGTGCCACTGGGGGGCGCTCCACAGAGACAAGTGTGAAAACCACCTTACAGAATATTTGTGACAATTTGGAAGACATACCTCAAATCAAACCCATTTCTAGCTTATGATGAATCTTGTCCATTAGTCAAAATAATCTGATTGTGCTAATTACAATTATCAATTTAGTTACTCTTATAATCCTGAATATTTTTTTTTTCAATAAATCTTTCTTTCAATAAATGCCATATATTTTTTATCTCAAAGCTAAATTGCTACTTTGGACAACAAGGGTAGATAAAAAATGTTTGGAACTGCGTCCAAAACAAGTGCTTCTGTCAACATGTTCCAAATATCTGCTCCCTTTATGACATAGCGCAGTGGTTCACAAATGTTTCACTATACAAGTACTTCATGAGAAAATATTTGGCCTTTTGAGTACCACCAGATCTAAACCAGGTCTTTAAATGACTATTCCAAGACTTAACCAGTGGTGGAAGAAGTACTTTGTGCAGATTTTGAGATTTAATAAAGCTTCAGGATTTGAGCCGAATTTTGCTCAGTAGAAACAATTGAATCAATTTTTTTTTTTCTAGGTGTTTTAAGTGTATATTTGTAGAAACAATTGAATCAATTTTTTTTTTTCTAGGTGTTTTAATGTGTATATTTGTGCTCAAATTATGAACGTGTTAAAAATAAACCCTCAGCCTTTTCAGCAGGTCTCAGACAATAATAAAATAAATACTTTTACTTTTCAGCTCTGTTCAAAAATGTAGCGGAGTAGAAAGTACAGATACCTGCTCTCAAATGTAGTGAAGTAAAAGTAAAAAACATCCACTTTAAAATGTACTTAAGTAAAGTACAGATACCTAAAATATATACTTAAGTACAGTACTTCACTACTTTTATTTTGTTACGTTCCACCACTGGACTTAACTAGGTTTCAAAAAGGTCTAACATCAGACTAAAACATAATCTAAGTAGTTCTGTCCTAAATATACCCAAAGTAGGACATAAATGTAGAATCAGAAAAGAACAAAAATAAAATGTATACAGAATGAAGCAAACATTACAAATGCAGAGGTCTGTGTACTTCCAGAAGGAGCTGGTGTACTACCCACATACCACAGTTTGTATACGGTGGTGGCATCGCAGTGACGTGCCTGTGTGGAGGGGCCCGGCGGGGGCTTGTGGCAGAGTGATGACGGTGCCACATTCTGCCGCTCTGCCCCCTGATGAGAGGCTGTCACTTTTCTGTCATTTACCACAGGAGCGTGGGAGCTGCCTGCATCCTCAGCTCTCGTTACACACCAGAGGCTGTGCTTTGCCACTACACACTGAGCATGTGCCAGAACCTCCCACCAGCGCTGTGAATGTAACCACACAAGATACTTCCTGGTACGGCCGCACGGTATGACAAAAGAATGAAAGGACCTGTACCCGATTTTTCCCATGTATTTGAGTAAAACTTGTCATGCCCCCATAGGCTGTATATATAAATGGAACCTAGCTAACCTGCTAGCTGCCATGTTCCAGATAGGAAGTGAGCCTGGGTGCTCTTCTGACTCTATCAACTCACTTTCACACAATTCACTTTCTATTGAAAAACTGTGGCCCCTCTCTCTGTATCTGCTGCTGTCAGACTCGTCATTTTGGTCTTAAAATGTTTCATATTGACCCGCTCTACATGATCCTGGTGTTTTTATTTTGCTATTGTGTCTTAAAATCAAGATATGAACATTACAGACAAATCAAACGCATTTCCGAGGTCGCTCCCGCTAGCATTAGCAACAGGTTTGATTGACAACGTTGCTAAGCGCCTGCTCCCTGCTAAACCAGCGATGCGGGCAGGAAAGGGCATTACCTTCAACAGCTTCACTCCAGATTGGCTCTTTAGTTGCTATGTTACTTCGGTCCAGATTGGCTCTTTAGTTGCTATGTTACTCTCGGTCAAAATTCCAAATATGGAACTCTGCTCCAAATTGGCCCCTATAACTGCTCTAGCCTCGATCAGCTTCATTTGACTGGAGCTGAACGCTGTGGGTGACGTCACACTCACTTTGTCCATTTCTTTATACACTTTATGTTTTCCCCAGGACACATATATTGTATAAGCAGCTCTTTAGGTCAAAATAGGTCTTTGTACTGTCTGCAATTAAGCAGTTATTGTCTGATAATCAGAAGGTGTGGCAATACTCCACTCTGGTCTTTGACAGTTGTGAAAAGAGCTTCTAAACTCATCCTGGTTAATAAATAGGATGGATTAGGGTATTATTATGCAAGTTTGACTTTTAATCTTTTAACCATGTTATAACATTGTTCTCTCATTAAAACCATCCCTGGATTTGTATTTAGCATCATTCATGCTTGGTTTAACTTTTCCCAGGTTGTGACGTCACAGGTAGAAATCCGGAGGTCTCCTGTGCAGCCCAAGAATCACTGCTAGACTCATTCTGATCATTTTTGCCATCAGATCACGTTCATTGCAACTACGTGATGACACTAGCATACCATGCTAGCATGCTAGCTGTTTTTTCCCAGTGGTAATTCCATTTGTTGCCTGTAGATGGAGTAAATGAGGGAACACACTTTTCGAAAGTGTAGTGTGCTTTCATATCATGTTTTAAGATTTAAAACATAGAAGGCTGATGCAAAAGTACTCAAGCTCATGTTAAAATGATAATAATAAAAAATATACATAATATGTGTCCTTCAATTATCAAAAACAAATGAATAGACTATATTCATACATAGGCAGGGTGGGTGAAGTGTCTTGCCCAAGGACACAACAATTGTCTAGTGATCGAAGCATATTTTTACTTAGTCAAGGAATAGTAATAGTGCATTTTTTTAGTATAATTATTAGTAAGTAGCATTAGTTAAAATAGACAGTAGTTAACATTACACTATAAAGATAAGTAAGTAGTTAAAGTACCTACCTACTTTACTTTCATTCATTACTTACCAAAACATGAAATAAAAAAAATAATATAAAAAAAAACACACACACACGCTTTGACATTTCAGATGGCAGTTCTAAGAGGTTCCAGTGTAGCCTCAGACACGATCTTGTCTCGTGTAAATGGCAGGCACGAGACATGTTATCAGCAGGGCTCTTATCTCACAGCCCCAGTGAAACTACAGCAGGTACAGGCTCACGGTGACACCTACAGCTCTGGAGTGTGTGCCACGGAACAGGGTCCAAATGTAGTGTGTGGGATGTGATAGTACCGAGGGGAGGAGGGGCCCAAATGTGATCCATATCTGACTTATTAAAGAGCTGTCCTTGACTACGGGGAGCTGGCTTTAACAAAGGGCTGCTGCTGCTCAAATGGAAAAACCTTCCCATGGTTCTTATGCTTTGGAGAGATTTGAGATTTGCATATTGATTCTAAAACAGATTTTTATAGTGGGATTAGGATTGACGGACAGGCGCAGGTAAGATTGTAAGTGGTCATGGTCACGTAGCACTTTTCCACCTTCAAGGCACTTTACATTAAGGAACCACGCAGTACGCAGACACTGGGGGACTGGGGGTGAGGTGGGTTAAGTGTCTTGCCCAAGAACACAACAACAGTATTCGTCTGTGGAGCTGGAAACGTTCGTCTGTGGAAGCTGGAATCGCACCATCAACCTGTGGGTCAGTGGATAAGACCGCTCTACCGATGATGTTTATGTCGAGAGCGGGATTCGAACCACCAACCTTTGGATCTTTGGACACTCTACCGACTGAGCTACTGTCACTACTGTACAGTTTACCTGGAAATCCTCCAACCACTTCCATTTTGTTTCTTGTTGAATAATAAATATAAGGTTAATGACTGTCAATCAATCTTTATTTGAATGTACTTTGCTGAACTGAGAGAGGGGCTTGCACCAGGAAGGGCATCTGAGGTAACACAATAGAACAACTGGAGGGCAGTGGTTTAGTGGTTAGAGTATTTGCCCCCAAACCAGCAGGTTGGTGCAGCTTTGCCTGCTCTTGTCCATTTGTAAGAACATTGGCATTGACGTGACATTATGTCATTCTGAGTCTGGACAGCTGTGGCCAAAACAGCTTAACACCACTATGGTATGGGAAATGAATGAAAAATGAATACTATTTTAAACATTACTATTTAGAACTAATGCATAATCTTTATTATCAGAAAAAGCAGACAGAATAATATTAGAAAAATAAGTCTAAAAGGACAGAAGACAAATGTTGTTTACTACAGAGCTCCTGATCGCCCTGGTAAACAAGAGAAAAAAGCTGATGCAACAGTGTCCAGACGTACCTCTCTCTATCTGTCTTTCCCTCTCTCTCTCTCTCTCTCTCTCTCTCTCCCTCTCTCTCTCTCAACAACATAAACACCGACCTCTCTGACTCGGCACTCGCTGTTGGGTAACACCGCTTCTGCAAATAGAACGGACAAGACAACATGGCTACCATGGTGCAAGTCAAAACAAAATCAAAACAAAATCACTGGGAATGACTGAAGGGAAAGTGCAATGGGTTACCTGCAGGATGGCGTCAGGTGAATCTATATTAAACACAGAAACACATGAACATTTTGGGTTTGGGAAGACACGTGGCAGCAGACAGCTTTTCCAGAACAAGTCTATAATCATTCAAAATGGCCCCCGAATCTCCTCCAGCAAGAAGGACCCTTTTATCTTTGACTTGTGACACCGGCATTACGGAGGAGACTTACTAGCTGTATAACCTTGGTGATTCTGGCTCGTTCTGCTAAAATCCATTTGGCCGTAATTGTCGGACGAGAACTGATAGTCTCGGAGGACATGGCAGCGGCTTGAATAAATGAATGGAAAGGTATTTATATGGAAGAATTGACTAGAGACTTTGAATTGACCTGCTGTTATAGGGTCACCTCTCCTCTTTTCTTTTCCCATGTGGAACATTACTTTAGCTTCCTACACCTCCTCCTGTCTCTCTCTCATTTTCCATGCACTCAGTTCCTTTACCACTATCTCAAAGCGCAGATCACCATGGCAACAATTAGTCACGTTGTCATCGCCCACGCACCTGTTTGATGGTTGTTTTTTATTTTGGAGGGATTTTTCTTTACCCCTGCTATACCTCACTGGGCTTGTAGTAACTGGCCCTGGTAAATGTGGTAAGGAGGGACAATATTGCCATCTGTTGGGTACACAATGGCATTATGTGATCCAATAACACATCATGCATTAGTAACAGAGATGGATTAGGAAGTGCTGTTAGAATATACAACATTTTTACAAGTCTTTTCTCTTGCAAAAATGTCCAAGAGTAAAACTGCTTCAAAACCAGCTGCTTTTCAGCCAAATATGTGCAACAGGTCTAATTGTTAAGATTTTTAGTGGAAACGTGGACCTGATATCTCTGATATTATAAATGATCCATTTCATTATCTGTGGGTTCTTCATTTGGTGTTTTAACACAGCCTGCTGCCCTGAACTGTAGATTTGTATCTGATGAAAGCCCTGTGCCTCACCTTGTGCCCTTGGGTTCTAGTTACTTAGGCTGTGCTCCCACTTGCACCTAACCTTGCACAGCAAAATGGATTCTTGCAATATTTGTGAGTTCACAAACTCATGAGGATCCATCTTGGCGTGACTCCGCTGGTGCGATCGGGTCGACAGGTGGTTGTGACCAATCACAGAGGAGCATTGAGGTTTGTGCATAAGCCAAGGCGAAGCATCAAGTGAACCAAAACAAACATGGCGACGCCGACAGACGAACTTCAGACGATTTCAGCGTCCATACAGAATATTATGTTTGTGACAAATATACAGAAGGGAAGCACTGTGTGCTTTTGAGGAGGGAAAGATGTCTCTGCTTTTCTCTCAAGTGGATGTAACAAAAGTTAGATTTTTCATCTTGTTCTGTTGTTGAGATGCTTCGACCAATCAGTTCACACTTTCAGCGAGAGCATCCCAGACTGATAATGTGTAGAACTCTATCAGAGTGACACATGTATCACTCTAGTGTGAGCCAGGTTCACTTAAACCTTCACTACATCAAAATTGGGCCTAAACCAGGATTAACCAGGACCAAACTAAGTCTATATCCGGACTAAACCAGGACAAGTGAGTATCAGTCATTTACATACAATTATGGGAGTAGATCAAGTAAAAGGTTAATGAGACATAATGGGTTTCTGCTTTCTGCTCTGAAGCTTAAGGACCCATTTCAAAGATGTACTATTTTGTCTTGAATTGTGAATTTCTATGGCAACAGTGCTAGTTTTTCATCATTCTAAAACCCATGGATATTTTTTTTTTGTCTGTTTTTAGTTTAATTAGAATATTTGTACTTCATTTGTATTTTCACTAGTAATAATTAGGATGCTCCAACCACAGCCCTGCGACCTCAGGACTGTGTTACTCGTCTCAAACACATCTACGAGTCATAATAGATGTCTCTTTGAAAAGGTCATCTGCTTCCCTTGAAAATAATGGGTGAATGAGGCAGGAGAGATCCTTTGTGCTCCCTGGTGAGCTGCTACAATGAGGTGTAAGAGCCAGACACTGGCTGGAGACTGGATGGATTAGGTATGGGGCTCTATATTGGCAGTCATATGGGCCAAGAGAATTGAACCATCAATACATACATTGACCGTTCCAGACCTCAGAGCATCTCCCCTGAAACGCTCCTGATAAAGATTATGCTCCAATGGGACTATATACTTGTACATATCGAATAAAAGAGAATCAGACTACTGTACTTTTCTGTCTTATATAATGGGTGAAGCGTATGCTATAAATAAATGCCTATAGGACCACCTGCTACTGTTATAATAAAGACTTTATATGCAGAAAATGGGATTGACAGAGTATTTCAGAACTGCAGCCTTCAGTCCTCACGGCCATATATTCACCCACCCTCAGATACTGTCCTCTGCAGTGCAACTGAAACATGTTAAGTTTTTCCTCTCTTAACTTATGCATTCTGACCATCCTAATTTTTCACAGTGATGAGTTTATAAGTGTGTTTTCATAACCTCAGAGACCAGAGAAGAGTTTTGCAGATACGGTTAACTGGCATGTTAACGCGCACTTCCTGATTATCAGACAATAAAACTCTCTCTCTCTCTCTCTCTCTCTCTCTCTCTCTGGCTCTCTGGGTCTGTCTCTGCCTCTCTCTCTCACGACTTATCTGTCTACAGTAAACTTGCATGTTAACATGCACTTCCTGATCATCGGACAATAAAACTCTCTCTCTGGCTCTCTGGCTCTGTCTCTGTCTCTCTCTCTCTCTCACCAACCTATCTGACTACACACTTCCTGATCATCGGACAATAAAATGCTCTCTCTCACTCTCTCTCTGGCTCTCTCACTCTGTCTCTGTCTCTCTCTGTCTCTCTCTCTCTTACCGACCTATCTAACTACGGTTAACTTGCATGTTAATGCACACTTTCTGATCATCTGATAATAAAACTCTCTCTCTCTCTCTCTGGCTCGCTGTCTCTCTCACTCTCTCTGTTTCTCTCTCTAACCAACCTATCTGACTATGGTTAACTTGCATGTTAACACGCACTTCCTGATCATCAGGCAATAAAACGCTTTATAAGTAGGACATAAGGACATATTTTGACCTTTGACCTCCTTATACAATATATCTGCTCAAATACATTGGGAAAATCGTGTACAGGGACTTTAACTTAAACGGATGGAGAGATAATCAGTGTTGCTCCTTTTAACTGTCAGTGGTCATAATGTTATGCTTGATCACATTATAAAATATATCCAAACACAGTCATGTTTAGAAAGAAAGAAAGTCCTAAAACATCAACCAAAAGACATCCAACAGAGCCAGTTTCATTTTCACACAGGATATAGACAAATGTGGTGACAGCTGGTGATGAAGAAACCATAGAAACCAAAGAAACCAAACTGGGAAAGAGCTTCCATTTAAGAAATCCATTCAGAATATGTTCAGTCCATGGTCAAAAGTGACATCACCATAAGCTCTTATTGTAATTCCTGATGTCATGTCTATTCACTATTTCTGTCTCTTATTTCCTTCTGCTTTGTGGTTACACAATGTTACCGACTGATGACATCACAGCTCTGAGGTCAGCTGTTATAATGGTAGAAAATACGTTTTGAACCCTCCACATCAGAGGGGTCAGACAGGAAAAATATGCTGTTATTTGACTTTTATTTTGAGGACGAATGATGACCCGTATACACAATACACAAAATTCTCCATCTAGTCCTGACCAAGCCAAGCACAACATCTGGAGAGGGGTCCCTGGGCGATAAACACGGCCACTTCCCCAGCGGCACCGAAAATGCAGTCAAATGCAGTCTGCAAATTTCCCCAAAGGAATCAGTAAGATAAACCTTGACGTTTCGCTATTTGTCTGGAATGTTCCACAGTGTGACATTGAACATCTCCATGGAAATGAGCAGGTGATGCCTCCAGGCCAAGTTACAGGTCAGATCTGTGGAGAGGCATGCCTAGTTACAGTAAGAATGCATGTTTTTTCAAGATATTTATAAAACAAACACTGGTAATAAAATAGATATGTTTAATGCCTAACTCTAACTTTTATACTGTTTTTCATGTTTTAAATGGACTTATATACTATTTGTTTTGTTTGTGCTCTCTTTGTGTCTCCCTGTCTAAATAAATAAAATAAAAATAAATGCCTTTCTGTAGGTCATTCCTGGAAAATCAATAACATCTCCACGGAGACAAACAGGTTACATAGTGCACCTTTAACTTAATCTTATTGTAAAATGAGTTGGCTACAGAAAGTTTTCTAGCACATACCCAGGTCTTGTAATTGAAGTAGCAGTGGCAGAGTTTCACAAACCTCACGGAATAGCGCCCCCCTCCTTCAGCTCTAGTAAACAAACTGATAAAAAATGTTACTAATTTGAGTTCCACGATAAGCCCAGCTAAAAACCACTGGCCCAAATCAAATTACGCCGAACGCTGCACTGTGACGTATTAAACTTTTAGCCGACAAACTTCTCTCCAGTGAAACTCAATAACTTTACTCACAGGTGCAGATACACAGCACTCAGCACAAACTGCACAGCTCTCTTGTTTCTGCAAATAAAACTGCACACTTAATAGTAATTACACAAGCACGACGATAGGGTAAAGTAGAGAACATTTGGATGGCAGCTTGGTTAATTAAAGAGGGAAAGTATTTGGGCTTAGGACCAGATCCCTATCTATTCATCAGCGCCTGCCATATTGTACCTCTAAATGAAAGAGAGCGCTGTTGCAGTGGGGGAGCGGCTAATGTGAAAGATAATATATTGGCTGGGATTTTGGCTGAGTTACCCCTCAAGTCTTGGATGTGTTTCTAGCTCTCTCCAGGCGCCAATTAAATGTTTTTTTCCCGTCGTAGTCTTACTGTTCGATGATGTCATTTCTCATTGTCACAAATAATTTTCCACATGGGACACATCATTGCTCTTACTGTTTATTCTGCCCGCTCTCTCCACTGCCAAGACAAAAATACATTTACCTTTGTTATTAGATAGCCTGATGGTCAGAGATGGAGCCATTGGAAGAGCAGCCGGTTTAAAAATTGCTCTTGGACCAGAAAGTAATAGTAGTAGTATTTTTGAATAATATTAATTTTTTCATACATAGGGGCAACTTCTTGTGCTGACGGATAGGTGCTCTCCACACAACCCAGTGCATGCAGATCTTCCTATGGGGACAATAAAGTGCGCCTTAACCTTATCTTAAAGGGTATGACGCTATTTTCTGATCAGTTTTAATGTTGTTTCCTCATCACAAACAGACCTGGAGTTGTGTTTTGTTTCATTTGCACATGTTTAACACACAAACCCTGTATATTTAGGCTGAGTTCTTCTCTCAAACTGAAAACACTCTGTTCCACTTTGTGATGTCATGTGGTAATACAGGAAGTGCCCCACTGTGTTTTTAAGCTCCACACACCTTCACTAGAATCATTTGGATCATTTCAGCCCTTTCCAGCCTTCATCAGTCTAATTAATTTGTTCTGTTCTGTTTCACTGTAAAAACCTGCACATAATGATTTTTATATTGGTTTGGACTGTAGGAAACATCATGTACTGGACATGGGGACATTTGATTGTATTTTACTGCTAATGTTAATGATGAAGTGATAGTTTTATAATGTAATTGTAATGAAATGTGGATTTTTAATGTGTGTCCACCTGCCCAGGGACCTGCAGATGGAAAGTAGCAGAAGCTAAATCTGGTACAAATCATCTTTTCTTTTGTAAGATTAATGACCATGTACATGGTTCCTGACAAATAAAGAATAAAGAAAGAAAGAAAGAAAGAAATTGCCGAGCTCTACTCAGCTAAAGGTAAAAGGTACCTCTTAACTTGAAAACTAGCACTACATGACATCACAAGGTGGAACAGAGCATTTCGAGCTTGTGAGATGGAGACAAACTAATAATAGTGTTACTCAAACATGTGTGAATGAAACAAAACACAACTCCAGGTATGTTTTTGAGGAGGTAACAACATTATAACATGGCTTAAAGCTCACAAGAGTCATGTGAGCTTTGTGTAATATAGAACCTTTAAAACATGCTTAAGTGTTTGTTGTGCTTAAGTGAGTTAAAACTGCTTTATGTTGTTATAGGGATGGGATATGACTTATATGATGAAAAGCAATACAAACAGATACATCTGTTTTGGTTGGTTTGTTAAATATATATTGTCCCTTTTTTTTTCCTCCAAGTAACACAAGGGTCTACATTATTCATACTTTTTGGGTTGATTCTGAAACGCCTCCCCGGTCCCCTGTTCTTGCTCACTGCTCCTTGGAGTGTACAGTAATGTTAGTGGAGGTAAATTAGCTGTGGACAGCCGGGAGGCGCTGTGTAGCTGGAGAGGACCCCACGCGGCCACACTCCGCAGGCGACTCATTAATTACCACTGTTTACTCGAATATCTGCCGCAGTGTCCCATAGTAACGGTGTCACGGCTGTTGTGGCTGGTGATGTTGTTGTACTCAGCTGGGGACGGACTAGTTTAGTGTTCGCTTAAAGGCCAGTGTGTGCTCTGTTTTAGTGGGCTTCTGCGTGGGCGGTCTTTAATGCTCAGGGCTCCTATGGCTCCACTACAGCTAAAAACACTCTGAACGGCTCTTAATGTAACATATTTCCAAACTAGAATGACAGGTTTTGCACTTTGACAGTGATTAAGTTGAAACGCTGCGGGCCAAACAAACTTTTTTTTCAGATTTTTATTTCATTTTGTATTTTTTGGTTTATTTTAACTCCAAAAATGAGGCGCCAGTCGAGTTTGCACAAATACTAAGATTGTCCAAGTGGTCCAAAGTTATTCCCCATTTACCTTATGCATTCCAAGCATCCTGTTATTCACCCTGATGAGTTTATAAGTGCTTTTCACAACTTTCAGAGAGCAGAGCGGAGATTGTTGTCACGGTAATGCTGACAACAACATTATTTACCTCATCGTACAAAGAAATCTATCAAACATTGACTTGAGATTGACTTGAAACTTTGAATTCATGTTTTATCGTATGTTTTATCATAACCACTCACCACCTGTAGCCATAATGACATCATCCATGCCACTTTTTTGGGGTAAATATTGGGCAATTTTGTTGATGTGAACGATAGACTGTGTAAAGAAGTGGACTAAGTGAGTGTGACGTCACCCACAGCGTTTGGCTCCAGTCAAATGAAGCTCATCGAGGCTAGAGCAGTTATAGGGGCCAATCTGGAGTATCATAGCAACCAAAGAGCCAATCTGCAGTGAAGCTGTTTAAGATAACGCCACTTCCCGCCCTCACCCCTGGTTTAGCAGAGGGTGAGCGCTTAGCAACGCTGTCAATCAAACCTGTTGCTAATGCTAGAGGGAGCGACGTCGGGGAAAGAAGGCGCCTGATTCATCTGTTATTAATGTTCATATCTTGATTTACGGACAAAAAAGCGAAATAAAAACACCAGGATGTAGAGCGGGTCAGTACAAACATTTTAAGATCAAAATATCAAACTAAGACTAAATATCAGTTGTAGTTAATATGTATTAAAGTATGAGTCCATGCCTTCAGTGGATAGACAGACGCTGACAGGAGCCCTGCAGTACTGCTTGTTTTCAGCCCTCCAGAGCAGCAGGCTCCAGCTCCTCGGACAGTAAAGCTCTGCTACTGCCTCCTGACACTGAGGAATATAAAAGACAATTGGGCTGCACTCCTCCTGGATAAAGCTGTTGTCTTCAGCCTCTCTGCTGCAATGCCACTTACCAGACGAGAAAAGACATCACTTCAGCAGGTTTTTGGGCGTCCTGAAGCCTGACTGCTAAATTGATAGTAGTTGGTTAGTAGAAAAACGTTTGGGAGTTTTGTGCAAGCGTTTTAGGTATGTGTAAAAACCTGCTAGAGTGAGTTTGATAAAGACAGGTTTTTATGTATTTTATTTATGGAGGAGGACTATCAGTCAGTTTAGCGTGTGGGTGGAGAGCTGTTGACCCCGACTGGGAATGTTGTCAGACGGTGGAAGCAATACATACAGGATCTTCTCTATCTCACCGTCACGTCTTCTGAGGAGGAAGCAGAGGCTGGAGACTCAGAGGTGGACTCACCCATCACCCGGGCTGAAATTATCGAGGCGCCGGGGGGATGAGATCCGTCCTGAGTATTTTAAGTCTCTTGATGTTGTCGGGCTGGCGTAGGCGACAGGGACAGTACCTCTGGATTGGCAGACTGGGGTGGTGGTCCTTCTGTTTAAGAAGGGGGACCGGAGGGCGCGTTCCAAGTCTATTCTAAGGACTGGAGAGGACAATCTGACGGATAGTCGAAACCACGGATTCAGGAGGAGCAGTGTGGTTTTCGTCCCGGTTGCGGAACACAGGACTAGTTCTATAACCTCCTTTGGGTGCTCAAGGGTTCATGGGAGTTTGCCCAACCAGTCCACATGTGCTCTGTGGATCTGGAGAAGGCATTAGACCCAGTGCATGTTGGACTCCGCCAGGGCTGCCCTTTGTCACCGGTTCTGTTCATTGTATTTATTTCTAGAGGGGTTTGCGGCCGAGTGTAAAGCGGCTGGGATGAGAATCAGCTCCTCCAAATCTGAGGTTATGGTTCTCCACCTGAAAAAGGTGGCTTGCCCTCTCCAGGTGGGTGGAGGAGTTGAAGTATCTCGGGGTCTTGTTCACGAGTGAGGGAAGGATGGAGCATGAGACGACAGGTGGATCGGTGCACGAGTGAGGGAAGGATGGAGCATGAGACTGACAGGTGGATCGGTGCAGCATCGGCAGTGATGCGGTCTCTGTATCGGACTGTTGTGGTGAAGAAGGAGCTGAGTCCAAAGGCAAAGCTCTTGATTTACCGGTCAGTCTACATTCCTACCCTCACCTATGGTCATGAGCTTTGGGTAATGACCAAAAGGAAAAGATGGCGGATACAAGCGATCAAAATGAGTTTCCTCCGCAGGGTGGTCAGAGTACAGCCACTGCTCCTCCATGTCCAGAGGAGCCAGATGAGGCGGCTTGGTGTGCATGGAAAGGGAAGTCTGGACATCCCTACTCAGTTTTCTGGCAACTCATCACTCTGAAACCCATGGATAGAAATGACACACATGAGTTTACATCAGAATCATTTTAGATCATATTATATATCATTAATGACATTTATTTAGTGCTTTTTAGCATGAAACATTCATCCAAAATTAGATGCATTATTCATCCAATTCCCACTGTCACACAGACTCTAGCCACAACTGCCCTGGGGTTACAGGCTACAGTCTGAAGACATTTTAAGATAGAACCAGTTACAAACGAGTGTTATATTAGTTTCCCCGTTCATTTGTTTGTTAAATTGTCTGCATGTTTGTATGTATATTGGTACACCTTTGTTCTTTATAACATAGACTTTTGCACAGCACCTTTCAGGACTTGATGGCTTCTTATAAACACAACACTCAAAAATAAATGGAGCAGTTTTCCGATTCATTTATTTTACGGCATTTTTAAAGTTTCCTCAGCAAAACTGCATCTATATTTATCCTCATTTTTGTAACACCCCGCCGTGAGCTAAACGATCCTCCTCAACAAAACCTTGACAGAAATAAACTGAGAATTCCTCACTTTTATAAGCCATGCAAATGAATGCAGGCACCTTCTTTCACTTCCATTATTTATTCATTGTGAACAAATGTTTTCCTCTGTTTCCAAGACGCCTTTTCCCCTTTGGAGGACACTGTAACCAAAGAGCAAAAATAAAAAAACTAGCTTCCAAGCTTGTCTGAACTCTATATACCCCGTCTGTAAACGCCAAATTATGCAAAAATGCTTTGGACTTGTTTTTGAATAATTGCAGAGTTTTCTAAGAGAGATACATTTGCATAACGTTAAAGATTAAAGCTTAGATGTTTCAGCTGTAGATTTGGTGCCTGTCCTGGTTACGCAGATTCCTTTAGATGTCATAGACTGTAACAAAAACACCATCA
The DNA here is from genome assembly GCA_000787095.1 of Periophthalmodon schlosseri. Classification (NCBI taxonomy): domain Eukaryota; kingdom Metazoa; phylum Chordata; class Actinopteri; order Gobiiformes; family Gobiidae; genus Periophthalmodon; species Periophthalmodon schlosseri. Next base: position 7,612 of record JACM01056769.1, on the reverse strand, counting down.
TTGTTTTGGGCTACGCAGATTCAAAGTCTTCATTATGACAGACCTTCTTGTTAGACTGTGCTGAACTAAACAATGAGCTCGAGGAACAGAGTCTTAAAAGCAGCAGTAGTAGTAGTAGTAGTTGTTGTTGTTGTAGTAGTCATTGTGGTAGTAGTTGTAGTTGTTGTAGTAGTTGTTGTTGTTGTTGTTGTAGTAGTCGTTGTTGTAGTAGTTGTAGTTGTTGTTGTTGTTGTAGCTGTAGTAGTAGTAATTTGTAGTAGTAGTAGTGGTTGTTGTTGTTGTAGCAGTAGTTGTACTAGTTATAATAGTAGTAGTAGTAGTAGTTGTAGTAGTAAGTTGTAATAGTAGTTGTAGTAGTAAGTTGTTGTTGTAGTAGTAGTAGTAGTAGTAGTAGTAGTAGTGTAGTAGTAGTAGTAGTAGTAGTTGTTGTTGTTGTTGTATTAGTAGTAATTGTAGTTGTAGTAGTAGTTCTAGTAGTAAGTTGTAATAATAGTTGTAGTTGTAGTAGTAGTAGTAGTAGTAGTAGTAGTTGTAGTAGTAGTAGTAGTTGTTGTTGTTCAGACCTAAAACTCTAAGAATAGTAGTAGTTGTTGTATTAGTAATAATTGTAGTTGTAGTAGTAAGTTGTAATAATAGTTGTAGTTGTAGTAGTAAGTTGTAGTAGTAGTAGTAGTAGTAGTAGTAGTGTGTGTTGTAGTAGTAGTCATTGTGGTAGTAGTTGTAGTAATTGTAGTTATAGTCGTAGTAGTAGTAAGTTGTAGTAGTAGAGGTTGTTGTAGTAGTAGTAGCAGTAATAATAATAGTTGTAGTAGTAGTAGTAGTAGTTGTAGTAGTAGTAGTTGTAGTCGTACTTGTAGTAGTATTTGTAGTTGTAGTAGTAATTTGTAGTAGTAATAGTAATAGTGGTTGTTGTTGTAGTAGTAGTTGTACTAGTTATAATATTAGTAGTAGTTGTAGTAGTAAGTTGTAATAGTAGTTGTAGTAGTAAGTGTTGTAGTAGGTAGTAGTAGTAGTGTAGTAGTAGTAGTTGTTGTTGTTGTTGTTGTTGTTGTTGTATTAGTAGTAATTGTAGTTGTAGTAGTAGTTGTAGTAGTAAGTTGTAATAGTAGTTGTAGTAGTAAGTTGTTGTAGTAGTAGTAGTAGTTGTTGTTGTATTAGTAGTAATTGTAGTTATAGTAGTAGTAGTAGTTGCAGTAGTAGTAGTTGTAGTAGTAGTTGTTGTTGTTCAGACCTGAAGCTCTAAAAATGAACTGTGACCAGGTGCACCATGGGAACTATTATGTCTCCCAGTGCGACGTGTGGACTTCAGAAGCTATAGCTGTGAATGGGGACACCTGGGCTGTTCTATAAATAAAGCTCTGAGAGGACAGCCGCTGTAATTAAAGTGCAGGGGGCGCCGGTGGGCTTGGTGCCACGTTTACCATTGACTTTCAACTGCGGCGGGAAGGTCATCGCGAGGTGTTCACAGCAATCTCCACAAATTGTTGGGACTGAGGCTTGATAATCTCCAAGGCTTTAATGGATCGCGGATCTGTTTACCAAGTGGGTGCACCTTACAAAGTCATTTCGCAATTGTTTTCCCCTCTAACACAATAATAGAACTGGAATTGGCTTTTTGATCAATGACATCAGTGGTTAAGTTGATATATTCAATAAACACGACAACCTTGAGGTCCGTAGCATTACCACGAGCTGCGAGCGTATGTGGAGGCTGTACGTGAGGGCGGCGTGGGCGGAGAGCCGAACATCAGCGGGAGATTTTCTTACTTTTCTTACTATTTCTGAGATAAACAGTAACACAGTGTAACTTTGCATTCTTTCGGATTTTTATGACAAAACTCCAGGATCCTAATTTTAAAGGGCCCATATTACGCCATTTTCTGATCTATGTTATAATGTTGTTTCCTCATCACAAACAGACCTGGAGTTTTGTTTTGTTTCATTCACACGTGTTTAACCCACAAACCCTGCATATTTAGACTTAGTTCTTCTCTCAAACAGAAAACACTCTGTTCCACCTTGTGATGTCATGTGGTAATACAGGAAGTGCTCCGCTGTGTCTTCAAACTCAATACACCTTCACTAGGACTGAAAATATTTTAAAGTAACGCTGAGTGTTACAGTAGTGTCCGGAAAAGGAACAGATACCACACTGTTGACACTTTTTCGATTTTATTAATTAAATAAAATAAATAAATAAAACATGAATCTATACCATTTTTTGTGTACATTTGATTCAAACCAACGCCTAATATTACCTCTCAAAAGCATAACATGGACAGATCCTCTAGTGACTCTGAGCAGTGAGCAGGTTGAGTTGCTGACTTCCTTTAACTATTCATGAGAAGCTTTCATGTGTTTGTATTTGTATATCAAAGTCTATCTATTTTAGTTGACCTTATTTAAATGTTTTATTTTATCATAGTTTATATTACTATACTCTTATTATCCGTTGTGTTATGTCGCACCTTAACGTCAAAGCAAGTTTTCAGCTTGTGAATTCTGCTTCCTGACAGTAACAATAAAACATATTCTAATTCTCTGATTCTGATTTGGGTAAAAGAAAAATGGAAAATGGTCCCTTTTAGTAATCTCATACTTCTCCAATCTGGAGCGAAGCTGTAGAAGGTAGCTCCCTCTTCCCGCCCGCACCACTGGTTTGACAGTGGGCGGGCGCTTAGCAACGCTGTCAATCAAACCTATTGCTAACGCTAGCAGGAGCGACCTCAGGGAAAGAAGGCAGTTGATTTGTCTGTTATTAATGTTCATATCTTGAGTTACAGACACAATGGAGGAATAAAAACCCCAGGATCTTGTAGAGCGGGTTAGTACGAATATTTTTAGACCAAAATGACGAGTCTGACAGCAGCAGTTACAGAGAGAGGGGTGACAGTTTTCTAATGTAAAGTGAATTGGAGCCAGAGTCAATGGAGCCGGAAGCGCAGCCCATGATCACTTCCTAACTGGAACGTGGCAGCTAACAGGTTAGCTATGTCCATTTATATATACTTTTACATCTATAAATATATATATTTATAGTCTGTGCATGCAGAGCTGGTTGTGTCGGGAGCTGCTTTACCTCCTGTTGCCGTAGGTCATACAGATGTTGGAGAATGGGTCTTTTCTTACAGTCAGAAGAACCGTTCCACACATAAGACATATACAGTCTACCTTTAAGTGTAGATGTCTGCTGCATCATGAGCTGTAGAATATATTTATAAGCCAACAGCTGTTTACAGATTCACTTTACGTTACCCAACTCCCCAGGTAGATTATTATTACATTGCAGGTAGCTGTAATTAAAACTTAAGTGCTGACTAAACATTGCATTATGAGAGTGCATTAAGGTGAGACGCAGACACTACGGCAAAAGTCAACATGTTTTTGGTCAGTTTGCTCTGTCGAAATAAAAGCTTTTACCTAGAAACAGCAATCAAAACCAGGAGCTGTTTTATTATTTTATTCATCTGCTTTATACGGGACACTGTAATTTTAAGGGACATAAGGATCAGCCCTTAAAGCAGCACAAACACCAAACTTCCTAATCTTGTACATAACAAACACTTTGACGAAATGTATAGAACGATTAGTTAATATATAATTCTAAGTCTGATTTATTAAAACTCTTGCCTGGCAAATCCAGACTGATCTGTCTGTGTTTTTATACGGATTGATATGAGTCTGGTCTCACGTCCCCTGTTGCATCTCAAGCCTGGTTAAACCTGATCGTCCAATCAGATACATTTGTTTTTCAGTGACACGTGAGACGAAGGAGCTCATTGGTCACCTGTGATTTACAGTTTACTGCTTCACTCACTGATTCTACAGAAATCTGCCATGTTTTTTAACCCTCTGTGATATTTTTTTTTCTTTTATTATCTCCGATACAGACAGACCATGCCTGTCCTTGATTGGTTAATCCACCTGTCAATCACGCCCATCTCAAAATGGGGAGATTCACCGTTGACCAGACCCACATATTAAAGCCACATATTAAAGTATTGAAGAAGTGTGTGTTCTAGATCCCAGACAAATAAAACTCCAAAAAAACGTATTGAATTTTTCTGACAGTGTTTAGTAAAATCTAATCTACTGAAATACCAAAAAAAGATCCAAAATCCCTTCTGTAAATGTTTTTTTTTTTATCCAATTTGTCAACAAAACTAAGCAAGAACATTTAAAACTTCCACTATATGTTTTTTAGATTTATATGTTCCAGATTCACATTAAATGCCTTATTTATACAGTTCAAACCAGAAGTTGACCAGCATTATATAAAAACACACATACTTTTTTTTCTCACTGTTTGACATGAAATCAGACTCAGCTTTTCCTGTTTTAGGTCAATTAAGATTAGCAAAATTATTTCTATTTGCTAAATGACAGAATAACGAGAGACATTTTAAACAATTTGTCAAGATTTTTTCAAAGTCAGAAGCTCACACACAGAAAGATTACGATGCATTTAAACAATCTGGGAAAACTCAGATGATGATGTCATGTCTTTGGAAGATGCTGTGTGATCCCTCAGTCGTCCAGGTCTGATCGGTAGCAAAAGAGAAATAAAATCTGTCAACTGGACAAAACGTTGCAGGAGTGAAGACGTTTGGCTGCTCATCCAAGCCCCTATTACACTCTTTTCTGATCTATGTTATTCTGTAATATCGTTTTCTCATCACAAACATAGCTAGAGTTTTGTTTCATTCACACATGTTTAACCCACAAACCCTGCATATTTAGGCTGAGTTCTTCTCTCAAACAGAAAACACTCTATTCCACCTTGTGATGTCATGTGGTAAAACAGGAAGTGCTCCGCTGTGTTTTCAAACTCAATATACCTTTACTAGGACTGAAAATATTTTAAAGTAACGCTGAGTGTTACAGCAGTGTCCGGAAAAGGAACAGACACCACACTGTTGACACTGTCTTTCGATTTTATGAATAAATAAAATAAATAAATAAAACATGAATCCATACCATGCTTTTTTGTGTACATTTGATTCAAACCAACGCCTAATATTACCTCTCAAAAGCATAACATGGACAGATCCTCTAGTGACTCTGAGCAGTGAGCAGGTTGAGTTGCTGACTCCCTTTAACTATTCATGAGAAGCTTTCATGTGTTTGTATTTGTATATCAAAGTCTATCTATTTTATTTGACCTGATTTAGGCTGAGTTCTCTCAAACTGAAAACTAAAATACAGTAATATAGGACCTTTAAGACTTGGGAGGCGAGTGTTGCTGTCCTTCCACCGCATTTGCGCTGAGGATGGTGAAACACACACTAAGTTGTGGGAGGCTGGGGACCCTGGTGTGTTGATCTGTGATGTTTCCTCTGGTCTTCTCCGAGGCATTCACGCTTGAATGAATGGGATTGGACATGCCCGAAGACTCAGCTAGCCTCTAGATTTGCTGCTAGCCAATCTCTTAAGCTGAAGTGCGCGCTGTGGTCACTGCCTAATAATGTCTGCAACTCCCCAGTGTAAAGCCCTATCTCATTTGTAGCTCATTTATTAGAGAGTTATGCGGTTGGCAAAGACATGGACAAACTAAATAGAGAGTGCAAAAAGATATGAGCGCCACAGAGGAATAATTTTACTTGTACGAGCTCTGTGAAATTGCGATCGTAATATACACATTATTTAAGAGGCCAATAGCTAATAGATACTGATGGTTATGGCTTAAAAGATTGGGCGTTCTGTCCCTTAGGCTGCGAATTGAGATGAGATAGAGGAAAGAAAGCTTCCATAATTCCTTTAACACTTATAACGTCGTATTGCGGATTAAATTCAGTTGTGAAATGCTCAGACCAGACACTGACTTAACAGAATACATCCAGAATGGCCCTATTAATTTCACTGCGGCAATATCCATAACTCAAAAATTAGGAGATGGATCCCTCAAGTTTCACACACAAAAAATACGCCCAAATCTTCGCTGAACAAAGAGAACGCCATTACAAGAGTTGGCACCTCAAAGGTCTTGGCACAAAAGCCAGAACAAATTGAGGAGTGCAAACCAATTAGCTTACCAGGCTTCCAGATCGTAGCCTTTTTTCGTTTTTTTTTTCTTTTTTTTACACTGGATGTCTCAAAGCTCTTGTCAGATGAAAGAAACTTCAAAGCGGGTACAGGAAGTAGTGAACGCTGTCTCCAACGCTCCAACATATATGTCGGAATGTGCTCTACCTGAACGCACATTATCGGCTGTTAGGATGCAGAGACGTTTCTTCACGGCATAGAAAGAAAATAGCGCATTGTTATGTATGACCCTGCGGTGCCCAGAGACTATTTTGTACTTTCGCAACATGACAAACTTCCTTCACTCTATTTTTGAGGACTTTTGAGAGCGCCCTTCCAATATAGAGCCAGCCGAGATATTTCCCAAACGGCATGCACTACAGCTCAGAAACAATACTTGACACTGTGTTTGGGGGCAGAGCCGGATGGAATCTCAGATGGATCTCGCTGAATCGGACGGTTTGATCTTGCCCTTACTGCAGAGCAAATGTAGAGAAGAAACGCGTCCAACTCTGAAATAGCATGTCTCCGCTTCGTAACAGGTAACAAGAGCTTTCTGCTTGACATCTGAATCCCAATAACACATGCCAACACAACAAAGCGCCGTTTGAAAAGAGGAATCCCGGCCTCCTGTGAGACGTGCTTTTGTGATGCAGATGAGGCCCTCGTGAACACCTTTGACTCGAGCTTAAGCACATTTGGATACGGCCTACCTCCTTGTTTGCTTTTCTTCAGAACAGATTCATGTGTGTATCTTTGCAGCAGCGCCATCCAAGTCTTTAACGTGAATATTATGATTGCGTTTCATTTACGTAAGTGACTGGATCCAGAGCAGCAGCCGTTCTCTGCACTCGGGCTGTCAGCGTGCTCTACTTTTAATGGTCCCTGTAGGTACACCATATGGGAGATGTTGAGAGATATACTGCTGTCATCCGTGATTCTGTCATTTTTGAAATGTGCTGTCTTGCACAATGATGGCGTAGGTAAGATATTACCCTATTATCCCATTAAGGCCGGTACCTCCCAATCTGCAGCACTCTATCCAGACAGCTCGTCTCCTGCACCATTTTGCTGTTGTGGGCAGAGGCTTATGCGCGATGCCGCACTACCCTCTGCTGGGGGCGCCACAGGCAGGCTCTCCTCACTGCTCCTCTGGAACACACACACATTTCTGTGTCTGTCACTGATGACATTGTACGACTGCTGTGTTTAAATTAGAGCCGCTCTGATACAAGAATATAAATGAATCAAATCTCCAAGGACTCGGAATCTTACCGTTCACTCAGTGAAATGGTGAAGTGCTGTAACTGTTACAAAAGCCCCATTGATATAAGCTAATAGTGATAATGACCTGAGACAGTCCCATTACTGACCCGCGTGTGGCGCTATGGTGAGAAGAGCACGACTCCACAGCTGCTTGACTCACACAGACACACAACACATTATGTAATGCAATTATGCAGCAGCATTAATAGCAGCCAATTGTGCAGGCAACCAGCCAACTCCAAAGGCTTTATATAACTGCCAAAATGTGACAAATCAGAGACAAATGAGCAGCTTTCCTGTAAGACGCACACACACACACACACAC
>KN486886.1:0-14819 GCA_000787095.1 Periophthalmodon schlosseri | reverse complement strand
GGTTTACCCATGAGGCCGCGGTGCATCCGGCCTCGGGGCCTCATCTGGACTTAGACTGAGCCGCTCCCAAAGCAGGAAATGGGAAAATCAGAGAAGAAAACAGCTCTCTGACAGTGTTTTATTGAGGTTCGGGGAATTCTTAAGATTTCAAGACAAAATCCCCCAAAATACAAGAACAGTGTTACGCATAAATCAGACAAGTTTTTAGATATATTTCTGCATTTCGGACACAGTATCGTATAATGATCTGCAGCCTGCGGGTACATCTGGAACAATCACTTTAGCTAAAAGATGGAGCGAAAGAGTTCATTGTTGTTGAATTATTAGCATTAGGATTTAAGTAGCCTTTTGGACACAGGGTCACATGGGGGCAGAGTCCTACTACTGGTCAGAAAGAGGGTCAATCCAAGAACAATTTTACTGAACTCAATGGGGAATTTACATCTGCATTTGACCCACAATTCAGTGTAGCGGGAACAACCTAGAATGGACTGCGGTATGCAAGATTTTGAGCTATGTTTATGGTCAGGAAAAGAATACGTAGTTTGAGGATTAGCCTGTTGTGTATGCCTATAGGCTCTGTGCACAGCCGCACGCTTGCTAGCTCACTGCGTCTCAAAGCTAACGGTCACTTTCATTAAAATCGGAAACATAAAATTCTAATGAATTAAAATAAAGACTACCCAACTATTTTTACATGTAAAATACTTCAGTTTGTGCTGTTGTTTTAATACTTATTATGCCCCAAAATTAGCATTAGCGTTAGCATTGAGACACAAACATGTCTCTTTCTAAACACAAAAGTGTCTCTGGTGAATTATTCATTTTATTTGTGTAGTTTTTAACATGTTGCCAGTGACATCCACCCGCAGCTCCCTGTCCACTGCCTGATTTTTAAATATTTGTAAATTTTAGCATGACTCAGCAAAAACCTCATACAATTAGACAGGAAGTAGTGACGCTAACAGTGAGGTTGCCGGGTGCTGTTGTTTAGGAATGCATCAATACTCATAATAATATTCATCCCTTTTCCACATAGCATAAATGTGGCGAGTATGTGAAAAATGGTGGTGGTCGGAGAGGCCGATGGCGCTGATTGGCTGCCTCGTTTCCGTCAGTCAACCCCAGGGCGGCTGTGGCTACAGTGGAACATGGACTGGATAAATAACAATAATGTAGCACTAATTAGAACGAGGTAACACGCAAAATTTTACCTTTATGATTTGCTTGGGATCCAGAATACACACTTTACAAAGAGTCTCGTCACCGGTGAATCTCCCCGAGTTCAGGGACACGCATGGTCTGTTCATATCAAAACAAATATGGCGGCTTACGAAGAAAAAATAATGGAAAAAATATCACAGGGGACTGGAAAACATTGCAGATTTCTGCAGAATTAATGAGCGAAGCGCGAAACTCTAGTCCAATGAGGTGCGTTGCCGGGACGAGGGAATTATATCATCCAGCCTGGACCTAAAGGAGAGGATACGATGCACATAAACACTAAACCAGTCGAAACTATCAGGCGTGAAAACAAACTAAACCTTGGTCAGGAAAAATAATCTATTAAAATAGCACTAAACTCTTGTTACTCTGAGGTGAGATAGATTTAGTTTTGTTCAAAATGATGGATGACCAATGAGCTTGTTTATTTCAACTGCGTGTACTGAAAAAAAAATGAAAAAATGAACACTTGTTTCTGGCTTGAGGTACGACAAAGGGAGTGTCGACCAATCTGATGTCCCTCTATATAAAAATACAGAGAGAGATCGTTCTGGATTTGCTAAACAACTTTACTGTAGAACTTTACTGCAGAAACTGGAGTCTGTGTAACTCCACTGCTTCACTGAGGTTTAGTAAAAGCCAAAAGTAAAAGCTGTCAACTGGACAAAAAGTTGTGTGAGTGAAGACGTTTGGCTGCTCGTCCAAGCCGCTTCTTCAGTTCTGGTCAGATCACTGCTGGACATTGCCTTGTATCTATCTGAAGGGAGGAGCTAACTACACTGAAACTGGAAACAGCTATTGTTCACTGAGGTTTAGCACTGCACCGGCTCATATTTATCTATAAAGCCATACTGAGGAAACGTCCGGGTTACCGCGCTAATCTTCTTAATATCAGCTCAGGTAGTTACCGGCTCCTCTCCTCCTCCCATTTACTCTTCAACGTGCCTCACTGAGCTGGGAAGATCTGCTTTTTCTTACGCAGCACCATGGACTTGGAATAATTCACAGAAGAATCCTAAACTGGAATCTCTGGTGTCACTTGATAAGTTTAAGAAAAGCTGCAACCTGCAAGACGCTGTGTTCCAAATCGGAAATGATCATGGGCAGTGCTTCCAGCTCCATCGACTCTGGCTCCAAATCACTTTACATTAGAAAGATGTTGGTCTTAAAATGTCCGTATTAACTCGCTCTACATGATCCTGGTATTTTTATTTCGCTGTTGTGTCTGTAAATCGAGACCTACAGCAGCTTCGCTTCTGATTGGCTCTTTGGTTGCTATGATACTCGTGGTCGGAATTCCAAATACAGAACTCGGCTCCAAATTGGCCACTATAACTGCTCTGGCCTCGACGGGGGACGTCACACTCACTTCTTTACAGAGTCTATGTGACCAAGACATGCGACGGTAGCTCAGTTGGTTTTTTGCCCACTGATCCGAAGGTCGGGGGTTCAAATCCTGCTCTTGATATAAACGCGATTGGTTGAGCGGTCAGACCAGGTACAGCTGTCTACTGTTGTTATGTTCTTGACAAAACACTTTACTCAATTACCGTATTTTCCGGACTATAAGTCGCACTTTTTTCATAGTCTGACCGGGGGTGCGACTTATACTCAGATGCGATTTATATGTGAAATATGTTTTTTTTTCTTCGTTTTTATGCATTTTTTGGCTGGTGCGACTTATACTCCAGTGCGACTTATACTCCGGAAAATACGGTACCTGTTCCAGTCAAAGTATATTATTGGTCTTATTAGGAAGGGCATCTGACAGAAAACTAACATTACCTGATGGTGGCTTGATGGTCTTTTAAACTGAAAACAAAACGATTATTTACACTGACATTTACACAACCATCTCGTGCTGCTTTTTTTAACCTTTGATCTGAAAGTTGGCGGTTCGAATCTCGCTCTTGACATAAACATCGTTGGTAAAGCAGACCGATCCACTGACCCACAGGTTGGCGGTGCGATTCCAGCTCCCACAAATGAACGCCGTCGTTGCGTCCTTGGGCAAGACACTTACCCTGCGTACACCGGTGTGCGAATGTGTGCGTGAATGGGTGAGCGGTTCCTCGATGTAAAACGCTTTGAGTGACTTGAAGGTGGAAAAGCGCTGTGTAAAAATCTGACCGCTGACCAAACTACACTCCCTGTAGTTCCAGGGAGTTCCCGCTCAAGGCCCGTATAGTTTCCATGACACCTGACGAATGCGTGAATATTTGAACCTGAAAAAGTCAACTTTGAAAACACGCTATCGCAGTATCTCACAGTTCATACTTTGAGTGTTTGTAGTCGGGGGGGTGCAGTGCAGATGTTCTTTGGCTTTCTGGACAGAGGAGAGAGAGAAGAGAGAGAGAGAACGAGAAAGAGAGAGAGAGCGTGATGTAAGAAGAGGGGTATGTGACCTCCTCCTCCTCCTCCTCCCTTGCCTCCTATTTCCTTCTCTCCTCTGTCCTTCTCTCTCTGTGAGGATCCAGTTCTTTAGACACAGGAATCTTAGCTCGCATACACCTCCGCTGTGTGTGTGTGAAAATCCACGCGCTGTCGTCACCTGCGCGCTCCGAGCTAAGGTAAGCTAACGCGGCGGCGCGTGTTGTTGTTATTGGCTGGCGTGCAGATGTAAATATATGGGGAGGCGAGTGTGGGAGGGCATCTGGCTTAAACTAAACCATCAATTAACATGCAAATAATAGCAAACAAGCAGAGAGATAATTGTTTGTGACTGTATATAGGTGACTGGGAGCACTTTTATCTATCTGTTTCTTCTCAACTTTTTCAAAATGTTTTTATGTTGACAGCAAAACATAAGGAGAGTCTTAAGAACTTGGGATGCGCTGGGACATAATCTTACATAATTAGCTTCATCTAATCATAACTATTAAGCCCTGTGAGGAAACTCCTGTTGTAACATAAGATTTTCATCGTCGTTAGCCGTGCAGTGCAAATATAACCATGGCATATTACATAAATCAAACTGAATCAGATTAGATCAGCACAAAGACGTCTGTTTAGTTCCACAGAGACAAACAGGATCGTACCTCCAGTGTGTCGTGTTAATCCTGTGTAAAACACTTAAGTTATACTGGTTATACTGATGTTTAGTGCTGTCAGTAGCTACGGAAAACTAATATAGAGCCTGATTCATTAAAAAAATATATAATAGTATTAGTAGAAGTAGTTGAAGTAGTAGTAGAAGTATTAGTAATATTAGTAGTATTAGTAGACGTAGTAGAAGTAGTAGTATTGGTAGTAGTAGTAGTCGTATAAGTAGTAGTAGTAGTATAAGTATCAATAGTAGTAGTATCAGTAGTAGTAGTAGTAGTATTAGTAGTAATAGTATAAGTATTAGTAGTAGTAGTATAAGTATCAGTAGTAGTAGTATCAGTAGTAGAAGTATAAGTAGTAATAGTATAAGTATCAGTAGTAGTAGTATAAGTATAGCTGTAGTTAGTATCAGTAGTAGAAGTATAAGTAGTAATAGTATAAGTATCAGTAGTAGTAGTATAAGTATCAGTAGTAGTAGTATAAGTATCAGTAGTAGTATTATCAGTAGTAGAAGTATAAGTAGTAATAGTATAAGTAGCAGTAGTAGTAGAAGAGAAGTATTTCAGTCCTTATTATAGTCCTGCTTTAGGATGTTTATTGTTTATTCAAATTTTCATATCGTGATTTTTGATGTAAAATAAAATTGTAACATAAACTGAAATAACTTAACCATCATGTTATTCTACAGCTTATAAATGAGCCTATATTACACATAGCAGGGCACGTACATTACGATTAATCGATTAATCGATTAATCGTAATTGTATTTTGATAATCATAATCGTTACCAGGACCACACAGACTCTAAAACGCAAACAAAAAAACACCTTTTTATAACAAAGACAGCGGCATTATTAAAACAAAATATTTTTTAAAAAAAACTGTTTGGATTTTTATCAGTAATACACTTCAGTCGTAAATATTCTCTAGTTTGACCCTTTCACTCTAAATTTTTCAACCTTTATTTCGTTCATAACGTATATTTTTTTCGTCGCACAAAACTCTTTTCGTCCGTCCGTGGCTGTTGTTGTTGGTGGGAAAGGTCTTGCTCTGTGGCTGCTGTGACAGAGTGTGAGTGAATGAAACCACATGTTAAGCCCTGGACCGTGTGAAGATGGGGGTCCGGAGCTGTTTCTTAAGTGTGTGCGTGCATTTTTGTGTGGGCGGATATTCATCACATTATGGGGACTAAGACACACACACACACGCGCACACACACACACACACACTCACACACACTCACACACACTGTTCCTGGGACCTGCTTCTCTTATGGATCATTATTAGATCAACAACGTGGGTTAAAATAGGTTTAAGTTAAGGTTTTGTATAACGTTAGGAAGCAGTTTGTTTACTCTGTTTAGCCTGAATTTAAAGACGCGCTGTGCAACTTTTACACAAAATGGCATTCTGTTTCCTCGTCTAGCGTTTATTCATTTATTTAAGAGTTTTCTTGTCAAAAAATACATTGAAAACAAGTATTCTTACCTTAATTAGCCTTAGTTAGCATTGACAACTTAGCATGAACAAAGACTTAATTTCTAATGACCAAATAGTTTATTAAAAATGATTCAGGCTTAAGAAGTTTAGGTTAGAATTTAAAGTTATGCTATAAAAAAACAAAAAAATCTTTCTTTCTACAGCTGCGTTCAGGCGCCGGCATCAGGGGAGTCGGGTTTACATGCAAAGTCTACGGGGACGCGGCTCTAAGCCAGTCTATTGTTTCCGTTGACAGATACAACTTGTGAATCGTTAGTTTGACCTGCGTTTTTACATATAAAACTAAAAAAATTATAAATACCAAATCCGCCAGCTCGCTCGCTCACTCTCTTCTCCTTTCTGCTGCTGTCCCATATAAATCCTTATCATCTACATAAAATGATTAGTCAAGTCAAATCAAGTCAATTTATTCATTAAGCAGATTTAAAAACGCCCACAGCTGCTCAAAGTCCTGTACAAAGGCGAAATGAAGTGTAATCTTATAAAACAACACACAAAAACACAACAGAACAATACAAATACAGTAGAATACAAGAGTCCTGCTCAGCTTGTGCTAAAACGAGTGCAAACAAATTAGTTCTCAACAAAGATTTACAAGTATTTAAAGATTAGGCTGTTCTAATACCCAGAGGAAGATTGTTCCAGCGTCTGGGACCAGCTACAGCAAAAGTCCGGTCCCTTCGAGTTTTCAGCCGGGACCTCGGAACATCCGAAATCATCTGGTCTGATGCAAACTTTGGTTGGCTGAGACTAAAGCACAGGACTGTAGCTCTGTGCTTTAGTTAGGCTAACGAAGCTGTAGTTGTTAGGCAAGTAGTAGCTATGGTTACGATTAGATTCGTGTCCAAGAAAATGAATTTAAAGCAGATATATTGTGCTTTTTTCTGCTCTATAGTTATAATCTTTGACACCCGTGAATCATTATGTTAGAATTGGGACATTTTAAATCGCATTATTCATCTAAAACGACCTAATAAAAGAAACAAATCCACTGACTTCCGCGTTAAAAAAACTGCGGTGTCCAGTGGGAGCTGACGTCGCCGTAAACGTCGTCGCAACAAAGACTCGCGGAGCTGTCGGCGCCCCCTATGGATAGCTGCGCATCACACTAGCGAGTAGCAGATTTTTTTTTTTTCATTTGTACCAAAATAACCACGCGAAGCTGCCGAATCCTACGCTTAAAAGTTCTGAAAAGTCGATCTTGCGTAATAGGTCAATATGATGTCCCCAAAAGTATAAAAACTCAGCATGTGTGTGTGTGTGTGTCTTTGTGTGTGTGTGTGTGTGTCTTTGTGTGTGTAGATTGTGCAGATTTGTGTGTATAAGGGTCACATTTTTCCAGCGCTGGGACATTTCTCGGCTCCGTTCTAAACTAAAGGACTTTTATTGGGCGTCCGGTCTCTGGACACTGACCCTCTCTCTTCTCCTCCTCCACTTCCTGTTCTTCATCTCCTCATGTTGACTGCTTTGAACCCCATCACCCCTCTTCTTTTCACACACAAGACGCGCATTTAAGTCCTCTGTTACTGTTCCAAGCAATTTCAAACTCGATTTTTGATACTAAGGAACAGCCTAGATGCCACGATGATAATTAAAAACACTCTTCTTTAGACAATAGAACGTGATTTTCAACATTAAATGGTAGTACTTTCTTATATATTCCCATGTGGCCTTGAGTATCTAGTATCTGAATGAGTATCTAGTTTCGATTTATTTGGCCTGCCTCCATAATCATAATAAATAACACAATTAGCAATTTTTGAGGGGGGTCAAGACTTATCGTACGTACTATTTTTGCAACAGCGGTGACTTTTTTGTAGGTTTTTGTGGTACATTAACATCTGCGTTAAAATATCAGCACCTGGCAACCTCACTGTTAGCGTCACTACTTCCTGTCCAGTTGTATCTCACGCTGACAACATGTTAAAAACTACACAAATAAAACTACTACAAATAAAAAATACTTTACCAGAGAGAGATGAGAGACGTTTGTGTCTCAATGCTAACGCTAATGCTAATTTTGAGGCATAAAAATATCAAAACTAAACACTAAAACTAAACTACTAAAACTAAAACATCCTAAAAGTTAGCTTCGTAAGCGTTAGCATAGCCCCGCTTTGAGCCCACGCTAGCTCCGTGTCAGCAGCTATCGCTCTGAATGGTCAGAACTGATCGTGTGGCGAACGTTTCAGATTGCAATTTGTGGCAGTGAGCTCAGGCCTCTGAAAACAACACGACGCCATCTTTGGTTCATCTTCCAGATCTTATTATACTTTCATGTTTGAGACACAGTGAGCTAGCTAGCGTGTTGTTGTGCACTGAGCCAATATTATTCCTTGTGCTGCTGCCCCTTGACCAGCTTGTCGTAATTATGGCTCTCAGTCGACCTACCTGGATAAATAAAGGTTAAATACATCAATAAAAACTATTTTCTGAAACATATACAGTACATACACAGTGTACTTCAAAAATGATTATCATGCAGGTCTATGATTTACGATCACTTCAAAAGACAACATGTATTTTTATTCACACGAGCCAACCGAGTCTTTAACTCAAGATTTAAGCAGAATTTGGTCTAGTTTATGTAGTTGTTTGTGTGTCAGAAACATCATAAATTAGCATTAGCATTAGCATTTCACTTCGAGGGTTAGTTACAAGTAAATTCCAGGTTCCAAATGGGTTCACTTACACTGACTAAATGTTTGTGTCCCCCTGTGAACTCTTTCAAAACCACTTTAGTCCTTTTTTTACATGTAAATAAATACTTCTAGCATATGTAAATATTTAAGGTTTAGTTTAGCCTTGTTTAGTTGTGTTTGTATTAACTAGATACTCATTTGAGCAAGTATCGATGCTAAAATGTCACATTCACAGGACAGAAATGAACCTTTCCTGAATAACTTTAGAATGATCAGGGGAATATAAAAGAAAGTACTACCGTTTAATGTTGAAAATCACATTCTATTGTCTAAAGAAAGAGTGTTTTTTTTTTGTTTTTTGTTTATTTTTATGATTGTGGTATCAGAATCGGTATTGAGTATCGAGTCTACACCTTAGTATCGAAATCGAGTTTGAAATTTCAGTATCGCGACAACACCAGGTTATATTACTTCTTTATAATCAATTTGATGAATGTGGCACACAGCTGCCCTGGGGCAAACTGACACAGCTGTGGCCTCCATTTTGCGTTTCTGGCCATTCCTACTGACACCGTCTTTCACTGCAGTCGCCTGTTTGTCTCCATGGAAACAAATAGGTTTATTGTGAAACTGTAGAGCATTTCGGGCAAAACGAAACACAAACACAAGCAGTCGGCGTCTTCCTCGGAAAAAGGTTGTGTACGCAGTAAGGCTGAACGATTCTGGCAAAATATCGAATTGCAATAGTCGGATTCGGTTCAGAGCGGACATTTTAAGCATGTCCAGAAGCATTAACATAGGAAAGAAACTGAAATATGAACGGCGAAACTAATACGAGAATCCCACGCATTTCAGTTTGTAGACGTCTAAACTACAGGGTGAGTTAGCAGGGTTTTTAGATAATAAGATAAGGATATTTTTTGTTTGCAAAGCACTTAAATAACTTTGCGATATGCTAATTCCGGTTCCGATTCCGATTCATTTTGCAGCCCTGTTACATAGTTCACCTTTAATAGCTTTAATGGGGGTTAGGCTAAGTTATAATTGTTTCTGTGCAGATTTTGTTACAATATGGAAATGTTCCGGTCACCAATTAAAATTATTTTGTGGATACATTTTTTATTTAAGATTCTTTGATATAATAAGTTGTTATCGCTACGGCAACGGTCCTAATTTCTCACCATTCTGAAACCCATGGATAGCGACCGTTGCTGTTTGCCCTGTGTGTTTCGGGAGTTTCATAATGCGAACTGTGGAACATTTCAAGCATAACTAAACATAAAGACAAGCGAGTGGCGTATCTTTCACCAAAAAGTTACATAATGAACCTTTAACTGGGCCGATATTTGCCCCTTTTAGTGTATCAGCTGTTGCCCTTAAATCTCGAGCAGAGGCCGATGTTTTGTTTTAGCTGACTTGCTGCCGTATAAATGATATTATGGAACATTTTTGAGTAACATTTTTGATATTTCTAGTACTATATAATCAATTGGGGGCGAACGCCATTTAAAAATAGGATGAAATACTCTCAAAACCACCCATAGTAACCGCCGTTTGCCCTGTGTGTTCCAGGAGTTTCATAATGCGGAGGGCGAGGATTACCGGGCGGACCTGTGCATGGCGTCGCCGTCCCAGGGCAGCCCCGACGTCTACATCCTGCCCCTCACCGAAGTGTCGCTGCCCGTCGCCAAGCAACCGTCTCGATCAGGTGGGACCAATACCATCACTGTAAACTACATTTTTATAGACTCAGATCATTCTGTACAACTTCGGACCATATGTCTGGATGTTTGGGTTTCAGTTTCCTGTTTATTGCCGCCATTTTGAGGACTTTTCACCATTCAAAAGATAGAACACTTTGTTGTAAGTTGTTAATTGCTATGGCAACAGAGTTCATTTTTCATCACATTGAAAGCCATAGTGAGTTACAATGCTTCACTGCGTATTTGAATTCTAATTACTTTTAAAATGTTTTATATTGTGAAACTAGCGTAGTACGACATGCTTTTCCTACAATCAATTCTGATCAATTTTGTACATATATAAGCCGCACCTGAAAATAAGCCGCAAGGTTCAAAGTGTGGGAAAAATGTTGTGGCTTATAGTACGAAATTTACGGAACTTCTACTTTGACTACTATGTTTGTACCCCTTCATCAAAAGTACTACATAATCACTATAAAGCCGACTAAACTTTATGACTACTACTTCCACTGTGATAACTCTACTACCTCAACTACTATTATGACCAAAAGTACATTTTTTTTTCCATTAAAATACTTGGGATTTTTCCACATTTTGAAGTAATCCTAGAGTATTTAATCGGATATGTACTTGCTGCGCCCCTTCCCATTACCATAGCTTGTATTCAGGGCGTGATCGTGAGTCCAGTACGGTGACTTAATAGAGCTCCCTTGGGTGCTCTCCTCCCTGTTGCTGGACCGTGGTTGGCCCAGCTCCTCCTAAATATCCCACAATCCCTCAGTGTAGCTCACCCCGTGAACCGCGCTCTCTCCCACAAACATCTGGCTCTTGTGTAACGAGGTCCAAGCTCCAGGAATGTAAGAAATGTGAGAGCAAGCGGACATCTGCGTCTCTGCAGTCACTCAGCTCTGTGGACTGGACCCAATCATGACAAGATCAACCCCATAAATTACTTTTATGTAGGTTCTAGTGTTATCATATTTAAAAACGGGTCATGAACACATTTTGATGTACGATATATATTGCAAAATCAACTTTTTTGAGCTTTTCTAGCTTTTTCAACATTGTAGTGAAGTGGTTTTATATGCATGTTTGAGTAATCTAGCGATCTAGCGATTACGGTTAGCTGTAAGATTCTGTCCAAAGCTCCGCCCACAAGCCTACGTCACCCATTCTCCCACATGACAATTTTCTATAAATAAACAAAAGCATGAAACAAAACAATTAACTACGACTTCACAAACCTGATTCGATGTGCAGTAGTTTCATTAGCGGGAAGCGGCTGATTGTGTTTGTGTGATAGTGCTCTGAAGGGGGAGTGACTTAGAGCGGAGAGCAAAGGGAGGGGGGACTCGGAGCGTCAAAGGCCGTGTCCCAGTTCGACGGTTTCACACTTCGTCGGGTGCGGTGAAGGGCACTTACGTAACTTCCGGCGCGACAAGGCCCGTCCCATTTCACGCACCCGACGAATGCGGCCGAAAATGTGCCCCGCGTTTCCACGGAGATCGGCCGTGAACGAAGCGCGCGTCCGAGCAGACTTCGCGCACTGCTATATCCCATCATGCACCGCGCGTGACTTCTTCTATGGAAGAAATAAGGTATATTTTCTTAAAGTTATGTAACACTAGCTACAATTGGGAAAAAATCACCTAGAACGTTCTATTTGCCTGTTGATATTCAAAGGGAAAGATTAATTCCTCACTTCATTCAATCTAAACAGAAATAAACGGCTGCGATGACGACGACACCTTGACTCTTCTTCTATGAAATAATAAAGAATTAAAAATAAAACTGTAAATATTTCAATGTCCATTTTACACGTTTAGGTCATGAGTCAACAGTTGTATAGCTCATTGGTCAGCAGCCGTCACGGTTGCTAGGCGACGTAACGTAAGCGACGTAACGCAAGCGCACAGACAGCGGTTGAAGTACGCTCCGTGCCGTAGGACTGTCCCATTTCGGCACGGCCAGAGGAGTACCCTTCGTCGGCCGGGTACTTCGAACGGTACTTCGAACGGTACTTTGAAGTGTGCAACCGTCGAATCGAGACACGGCCTATGACTTTAAACAATTTGGGAAAACCCAGATGATGATGTCATGTCTTTGGAAGCTTCCGATTGGTTTATTGACAGCACTTGAGTCAATCAGAGACCGACCTGTGGATGTATTTGAAGGCACATCTGAAACACACTGCTTCTTTGTGTAACATCACCGGAAAGTCAAAAGAGATCAGCCAAGATACTGTACTTCTAACAGCTAACTTTCAAAATCCTACGGAAAGTTACGCGATATTCGGAGCGTGAAATCCTGCTGTCCGCGGTGATAACACGTATTAAGTCAATGTAATTCTCTATAGATAAATATACGTTAACCATATGTGAGAAGCAAAACGGCTTAGGTCAACATACTTTCTTTTGTGTTGTAAAAAAATGCGCTATGGGACCGTTCAAATCAGCAGTTTTTCATCAGACGGAGGGATTTTGGCTCCGTCCCGGACCCCGAAGCCCCCTGCCCCGCCCTCGTACAGCTGTGTAATACTGCAGAGACCCCCACACCCACCCGCCGCAGATGTAACACATATTTTTCAATGAACGCACTCAATCGAACACACATGTACACGAGCGCCGTTAACTGTACTCCGCGCCGTTGTCCTTCTGTGTATGGTATGAAACGTAGTCGTAGTTGTAGTGATTTTAAAGTAGTATCGTGAAAGTTGTATTTGTAGCGAGCAGCAGGGCGACGGAGGCTCGGCTGGTAGCGCGTTTCTCCGCCGATCCGAAGGTTGGCGGTTCGAATCCCGCTCTCGACGTAAACATCGCTGGTGGAGCGGTCAGATCCATTGACCCACAGGTTGGCGGTGAATGCTGTTGTCGTGTCCTCGGGCAAGACACTTAACCTTAATTAGTTTGATCGATCAAGTTTTGTATAAAAGAGTGATCCAGTTTTATCCAAAAATACCGCTAATAATTCTTGTGTTTTAGAAGTAATTTGTAAGTAGGACTTTGAGTCGTATTTTGTGTGTGTACTTTTTACTTTCAAGTACAAATTTACAAGTTGTATCTACAAATTTTATCTTTGATTCTAATCTGGTTCTCGTTTGAGCCTGTTTTAGTTCCGATAGTTTGGTTATGTTTTAGTCCCTGGTTAGTCCTGGTCTAGTTCAGGTCTAGTCCCAGTTCAGTGTTTGAAGCATCGTTACAGAACCATTTATAACAATTCCATTTATTTTTATCTCAATAATATATTGTCGACGTTTCTTACACATTTGTAATCAGTAGTAGTAGATGTAGTAATAGCAACAGTAGTAGTAGCAACAGCAGTAGAAGTATTAGTAGTAGCAACAGTAGATGTAGTAGTAATAGTAGTAGTAGTAGTAGTAGTAGATGTAGTAGTAGATGTAGTAATAGCAGCAGTAGTAGTAGCAACAGCAGTAGAAGTATTGGTAGTAGCAACAGTAGTAGTAGTAGTAGTAGTAGTAATAGTAGTAGCAGCAGTAGTAGTAGATGTAGCAGCAGCAACCGTGTTAGCACTAATTCAAACTAGTACTAGTAAATAACACTTTTGATGAGTACTTTTAATTAAAATGTTAGTTGTAGCAGGCCGCTGGAAGGTTGCGGGGTCAATTCCTGCTCTTGGCATAGAAAACTTTCATTGTTTTTGTAATTACTGCTTCAATGTACACGGCTTGCAATCAAGTTAAGTATCTAGTTATGTAAAGTCTTTTTTGTAGTATCAGTAGAGTTGATGGATTCTTCTAGACCAACTTTGGCGCTGCGAGGGTCCTGCAAAAGAAAGTACCACTTGTTGTAGTTAGAAGCAGCCATTTTGTTTTAGTATTTATTCATACTTGAACAATATTTCGTTCTTTGTCGCCAAATTTCCGTGTTTGCGTACTATCCCATTCTCATTCAAATGCGGCGCGGAGGCGGCGGCGCATAGCTGTAGATTCCCCTCATAATGGGCCCTGTGTTCGGCCATGGCGGGTCTTAAATGGTGCCACACGGTCACTGTTGCCGAGTGGGTGAGGGACGATGACAAAGATCTCGTTCCGACAGAGAATGAACTGTCCCGGGAACAAAGGGAGAACTGTGGGGGACGTACAGGGACTTAGAGACGTTTGGAGATCAGGTCAAACAAGGAGTGGACAACTACGGGAGACGTAGTAGACGCTGGAGCAGTGTTGGGTTCGGTTTTGTAGATTTGGGAAATATTAGAATGGGGAATCCTTGTTCGATATTAGGAGTAACTTGGTGGATTTGGGATTTGAGGATTTGAAGTCAGTGAAGGTATGTCAACAGAAAACCAATACGTGATCTGGGAATATTTGGTAAAGATTGTATTATTTTAATTCAATTTTGTGAAGAATTATTTTATTTTATTATACACTGCATATACACTTTTTGATTGCATTTTTCCCTGTCAGCTCCCCTGTTCTTGTAGAAAGTTTTGTTTTAATTTTTACTTTTTTTAATATACCAAAATGGGATGGGACCAATGGATATGGTATAATGAGGAAACGCACTTTTAAGGGTCTTTGAGGAATAAGGCTTGTTTCATGCGTGTGCAGAAATGGAAAAGCCCATGTGTAAAAGGAAAAGATGTTATATTTGAACTGGAAGGAATGTGTTTGTAAAATATTTGTTCTTTGCGAATAAAAAAAAATGGAAAAAAATATATTAAAATAAATAAAATAAAATGTTATTAT
>KN486885.1:5456-31116 GCA_000787095.1 Periophthalmodon schlosseri | reverse complement strand
TCAATTGCAATATATTGTGCAGCCCTAGGAAACAGGTATTATCAGCATCCATGCACCGACCTGGTTGACTGGAGTGTACTTGACGGTCTGGGAGTAGTCGTAGTTATCGATGATCTCAAAGTCTTTCACCGGAGCAGAGAAGGACACGTCCAGAGGAGCTTTTCCTGCTCCTTTAGTCATTACAGTGAAGTGAGTCGGCTTCCCACTCTCCACTCCTGACCAGCAGAGGGCATAAGACGTAGAGAGAAATGAGCCAACAATATATACTAAAATAGAAACTAATAAACTAGTAGTAGTGTAAAATGTAAGAAAGGGACAGGGCAAGTTGTGCCATCAACCCCCGACCAACACTAACACACACACCACATTCATATTAGGCAACATGGGTGAAATGGAGTTAAACTAGTTTCATACACAGAAAGTCCCCATGAAGACAAGATATTTTGTTTTTATTATATTACCAAAAAATGCAGCCTTTGAATTTGACTATAATCCAAATTTTGAGTTTTTATAGACCCCTTTCGGTAATAATCTTTTGTAAACTGACCTGTTCGAGAGATTCCGGGTCCTTCAGCTTTAACTCTTGTTGCATCATGGCAAGGATCCACTTTGACAATGAACGGGCTCTGAGGCACTTCCTGTTAGACAATTTAAATTTAAATTATAAAAAATAAAAAATGGTACACAGGTAATTTTCTCTAACAAAACTATAAACACTTTTCTAGAGCTAAGCCAGGGGAAAAGGCACAAATCCAACACAATACTTTATGTTGCCGAATATCATTTAAATAAACCAAACAGCCCATTAATATACTGTGATACCTTATCTGTAAACAGGACTTTCACAGTGAGGCGTCCGGCTGCAGGGGGGACATATTTCACAGTGAAGGTGTCGTTCGGGTTTGGGATAATGTCAAAATCCACATCGGCTTCTTTATCTCCCACCATGTTCGCGTCACACTTTATCCCCACACTCACATCACCTGAAAATAACAAAAAAACAAAAAAAACAAAAACATTTCTTATTTTACATTTATTTAACTTTTATTTATATATGGTAAATCATTCACTCTCCCTCCTCTGTACCATATATTCACTCTCCTTCCTCTCCACCATATATCCCCTGTCCCTCCTCTGTACCATATATTCAGATCATCTCAATCTGAGCACTAGGAGGAGCTCCAATACCCTGATATCTTTGATTCCTGGTGTGTTCCTGTCTAGACATTTGATCTTTTTAGAATAGCCAATTTAAAATAGATTTTCATAAGAGTCTCTCTTTATTGTGATTTGATTACAGTCTGACAACTAATTTCATTCAAGTATTAATCACTGAAAGTAATGACCAGGGATTGATTGTGAGATTATCAACTTTTATGCCAAATTATTTTAAGTACAAAAAGATTTCACTCTGCTGCAAAGTAATATCTTGCTTTTGTTTGTGCACACTACCAGTCAAAAGTTCAGACACAAAAAAATGTACTAAAAAAAAAATGTACCCAAAATTATTTAAAACCACCCTCTGCTTTGAACCGTGGTTTGCACTTTTGGCATTTCTTGACCCTGACAAGGCACAGCTGTGAAATGAAAACCATTTCAGGAGACTTCATTAAGAAGATCACTAAGAGACGGCCAAGGGTTTGCAGCACTGTCGACAAAGCAAAGGGTGGCTTACTTTGATATACATTTGATATAAAATATTTAAAAAAAAATGTAGTTGAGTTATTTAAATTTTTCCTTTGCTACATAATATTGCATCATATATTTAATGGCTTCTGTATGTATCTAAAATGTAGAAAGTGATCTACATCAACTTAAAGAAAAAATGCGTTGAAAAAGAAGGCGTGTCCAAACTTTTTTTCAAAACAGTTTAAAACAGGAGGAAAGGTTCAGCTAATCTCTCAAATAAGATCCAGTTTGATGTGTAAATGTTATGGCACCGTTCCATCATATTTGTTCATTCTGATCTTGATAGTTACAGTTCACTAAAACCGAAACCTTGCGTTACATCATGTGCCAATCATTACAAGAATCTGGACTTCGATAGGAATGAAACCAAAACCAGGTCAAACACACCTCTGACTGTCACTGACACAGAAACTGCACTGAAATACACTGCCTGGCCAAAAAAAAAGTCGCCACCTGGATTTAACTAAGCAAATAGGTAATAGGCTGCTGCAGTTGGTCAGGTCTAGGTTCAGCAACAGTCTGTGCTCAAAGAATGAGGTCAGCTGACTACATGAATATACTGAATGACCAGGTTATTCCATCAATGGATTTTTTCTTCCCTGATGACACGGGCATATTCCAAGATGACAATGCCAGGATTCATCGGGCTCAAATAGTGAAAGAGTGGTTCAGGAGCATGAGACATCATTTTCACACATGGATTGGCCACCACAGAGTCCAGACCTTAACCCCATCCCCAGAATCTTTGGGATGTGCTGGAGAAGGCTTTGCGCAGCGGTCAGACTCTACCATCATCAATGCAAGATCTTGGTGAAAAATTAATGCAACACTGGATGGAAATAAATCTTGTGACATTGCAGAAGCTCATCGAAACAATGCCACAGCGAATGCTGTAATCAAAGCTAAAGGCGAAATATTAGAGTGTGTGACTTTTTTTTTGGCCAGGCAGTGTATGTACAATATACTGTGCAAGTCAAGTCTCTAAATGTCCACAGACGTGTGCAGCGCCCCCTACCTCCTGTGATCTGAAGTGCTCCTCTGTGTTTTTTAAAATTGGATTAAACACCTAAACTCCTCCCACAACCACAGTTCAAAGAGAGCTGCTTAAACTGGGCAGTACCAAGTAAACTAAAGGGGAGAGTGAGGGGAAAAGAGGGGTGGGGTCTAGAGGTATAAAGAACAGTGTGATTGGTCTAACAGGTATCCACACTTTAAACTCTGCCCCTGCAGCCAGGTGTTTGTAATCAGAAACAACTGGCTTAAATTAGGGCAGTCTTTCGTGATGTCACCAACTACTGGAAATTGCAAACTTAGATTTGCAATTTCCAGTACAAACTCATATTTGAAGGCAGCACAAACTTACATTTAAAAGGTTTTGTTTTACCAGAAAGCTGAAAATTTACCTAATTTGCACTAAAGTTGCCAAAAAATGACTAGGAACAGTAGATAATGCTGTTAAAACACCATATACAAAGTGGATTTAGTGTCTAGTTCTACTTAAATTTCATTCACCTTCACCTGACTCATTTCATGTCTAAATCCAATTATAAAGTGTTTTATCCTCAGAAAATGTGACAAAAAAAAGTTGAAAGTTGTGAAAAGTGCTTATAATCTCATCGCCGTGAATAATTAGGATGCTCGGAATGCATAAGGTAAGTGTGAAGTAACGTTGGACCACAATGGTTAAGAAAGTAAAAATCAGGTATAGCGCCTTGAAGTAATTAACTGCAAGTCTGCATTATTAATTGTATTGTTATATTAAACCTGACCAAACTCAAGGTAGCACTGTCATCTGTTTAACAAATCATACAAATCATGTTTCACAGCACACTATGAAACATGATTACACAGCAATTTTGGTGCTAGGTTATAACAAAGGATCCTGAGTGAATATGACAACAAATTTGTGAAATTTGAGTTACATGTTTCCTTGCTTAAAAGGTGCATTTAGAGATATTTTACATTAGATATTAAAACCTTCACTATTCTACTAGAGCACTGCCTCACCGTCCCCTGCCCCGGAGCAGTCCACAGTGAAGTGAGTGGGCTCGTTGGCTTTGAGTCCGGTCCGCTCCACTCCGGGTCCGGACACGCGCACATTGTTCGGGTGGCTCCCTTTGCCCACAGACACCTGCAAACAGCAAACATTTAGACCACATTAATACTTTCAAACATGTTCTTACAAGAAACGAATTACCTTTTACGGCAACTACATGGATCAAAATCTTCACGCTGAAATTTCAAAAGATGGTTCACAAGAAAACATCAAGTTACACTAAAACCATCTACAAGGTCCATCTTTGAATTAATTAATTAATATTTAAAATATTCAAAATTGCAAGAGAACCAAAGCATTTAAATTCAAATCTTTCAAAACAATTTTATGAATGAAAGTAAATCTACGAATTGACCATGGGGCTCCACAAGGTTCAATCCTCACACCACCAATCTTTGTCCTCAGTAAAATGCCGGAAGCTACTCATAATGTCACAAACTATTTCAGTCCTTTAAATGATATTGCATGAGTTGCCCTTTTTAAGAAAATGTTCAAGTGCAAAGTACACAATTTAAAGTAGTTACATAATTTAAAGTTTAAAGTTTAAAGTAATGAAGGAACAATAGTAGAGAGTAAAGTCTCTTCCATGTTTGGGTAAAAGTTTACATTTTTAGTTCAAGGAGTCAACACAAAAAGGAAAACTACACAATGCATTTAAAAATTGTAAATTTGAATTTATTAAAGATGAATAGTTGAAATCATTGGGTTAACACTGATGAGGTGATTAGTAGGATTCAAAATCAAAATTGTTAATACATTACATAGAAAATGTGTAATAAATGACCAGCTCTGCTTAAATGACCTCCAAGGAGCTCTTTATTCCTGGTTCATCTAGACCTCATTTTTATTATAGAATTAATGTAAATAAACCTGGTTTAATCCTGGATTAACCCTGCTTTGGTCTGGTTTAGCCCCATCTTAGTCCCTGTCTTAGCCCTGTCTTAGTTTAGTTTGGTTTAGTCCCTGGCTTAGTCCCTGGTTCAGTCCCGGTTTAACCCCAGTTTAGCCCCAGTTTAGCCCCAGTTTTTAAGATGGAGGCTAGCACACATGCAGTCAAGCTGTCTTCTGTGACATAAGCACTGCCAAACAAAACAGGTCCTGAGCCGGGTGTGACTTTGGTAAACAGGAGGATTCACCAGACTTACAACACTATCTGAAAGAGTTGCACAAATGGAGATAAACCATACTGGAATATTGCCTTAATTTTAGATTATGAAATTCTGAATTCAAAACACATAGCGGTGGCCTCAATAAGCTCTTTTCTAGCAATTCACAAGTTGATTTATAATTTGGTGTAGCATTTATGCATGATCTTAGTGTTTCCCCAAAGTTTACTGGATTGGCAGGGGAGATTTTGGCTGCATACGTGCACGTGTGCACAGTGCACACCTCCATTTAGGCGTCAAACAAATGACGCCAACAGACTTATTTAAACTAACAGGTTTGCCTTGCATTTTTTCTTATAAAAGGCCACTAAGCATTAACATGCATTTTATTATCATCTACAAACGCTAATATAACTTACTCCTGAGCTGCGATACTTTCTGCATCTGTCTCTGTGGAGTTTGCTTTGGAATCAGCATTGCTACCGCTTGCTATGAGCGGAGCGGGACTGACTATGACAGTGCAAAACCCGCGCCGCCCTGCCAATATAATGGTAGGGGAAACAATGGGTCTACTTTACACGAACAGCATGTGCTATAAAGTTTTACTATGCCTTACTCTGATAGCTTGTATGACACCTATATCTGGTTATATGATTTATCTAATGTGGAAAAAAAAATGTTTACAGTCTGCATTATCACACTATTACCACTATGTATCCTACTGTTACATGAACATATTTTAAAAAGGTGTAGTGATATGCCAGAACTGTCTAAAATGCAGGACACAGGATAACCACTCTGCTACAGTAACAAAGGGAAAACATGCACACTCCACTCAGAGATCAGGAATCTAACCCACAACCTCCTTACTAAGAGGCAGGAGACAGGATAACCACTCTGCCGCAGTAACACAGGGAAAATATGCAAACTCCACACAGTCTAACCCACAACCTCCTTAATGAAAGACGAGACGACCACAGTAACACAGGGAGAACATGCACACTCCACTCAGATCATATTGTTCTGGCAAAGCAATCTAACCCACAACCTCCATATAAAAAGGGGCTAGGAGACAGGATAACCACTCCGCCAAAAGTACCATTTGTTGATAAAGTTCACTTGAGGTATTTCCCATCTCATGTAAAGGGTGCATTGGTCCAAGTTGCTTCGCTTGGATCCAGAATTGGGGTGTGTCTGTTGACTTTCTCACATTACCTTATCCTCAAGGAGTGGCTAAAGACAGGTTTAAAACCAGTTCCATGGACTACTATCTAAAATAAAAGGAAAAAATACCTTAAGACACTCCAGGACTTGTACCAAACTTGTATGGGACTATGGAAATGCGGTCATACATCACTGAACAGCTTTTGTGCCATTTGAACTTGAGATTTGTCACTTTGAATGAGGAGTTGTGCAATAAGCAACATGAAACGGTGTGCTCCATTTACTCTGTATAAATGGACCAGGTGCATGCAATTTGATGTAATTTTACGGGTTCACAATGTAAAATATGAACATAGTATATTTGCACTAGCTTGTCAAATAGAGTGACAAAGATATGACAAAAGGTAATGGGTTATTAAATAATTGTTCCATTGTCAGATAAGGCCAAAACTGAGTAATTTAAGTCAGTTTGATATATATGTTTATAATTGAACCTTCTTCTCATACTGTACATTTTGTACTTGTGTATCAAAGTCTGTTTTTTATTAAATTTGTTTAATGTTGCACCAGGCAAAGCAAGTTCCTAGTTTGTGAATTTTGTTCACCAACAATGGCAATAAACTGCTTTTGCTTAAACATGCTAATTTACATCAAAGCAGTATACGGTCAAATGTTGTTTCTTCATACTATATGGTTAAGATACATTTAATCTCCCATAAAATGACATATGCTTAGTCTCCAGTGTCACCCTGACCAGAAGGCAACAAATGATACCAGCTCGCTCTAAATAGATAAACTGTATTGTCTTAACTCTCCCTGATCCTCACTGTAGAAAAGACAACAACTCCCATTGTATCACACACTGTAAACATTGTTCCCTTGGCCAAGTAAATGAAAACGTCTACTGAGGAATTTTGAGACAATGTTCTGACAATAATTTCATATCAAATTTCTTTAGTGAAAAATGCACACTATGCACACTACGTATGTGCATAGTGGCAACACCCCACCCAAAGCCTGATGCAATAATAATAATAATAATAATAATAATAATAATAATAACAGATTACAATAGTCTATATTTTAAGTGCATTTCTTACACCAGTGATTACACGCGTTGGTCCAACCCTCCGCCTCATGCCTGGATTCGAATATGGCCGTCAGGGAAAAAATAATTCCCCACCCTGCTCTAATGTGAGCGAGCATTTAGTACCAATTTCCTGCCCTACCCTTGACTGGAGGGTTATTGTGCATGTTTAAGATTGAGGGGGGAATCTGGGTAACAAAGCTGATAAAGCAGAATTTTAAGTGTTGCATTGAGGAAAATCAAAGGGTGCAATTATTGTTGGATATATTTTCCTCTACAGATATGCAATATTCTGTTGCAATCGTGTCGTTACAAGATTTGGTAACCTTGTAATTTAGACTCCTACGCCCTTGTACATGTTGAAAATATGCACTGTGAAATGAATGTGGATTTACATATTGCAAATCTGATTGCTATGGCATAATTGTCAGGAAAAATGTAATTAGATATTATTCAGAAACATTCACTCCTTGTGCCGGGGCTGAACAATTTGGGAAAAATATCCAAATGCAATTTCTTTGATAAGCAAAGTGACTCAGTTTTTTAGTCTTCTGTTTTAATAATAGGATTCTGGTCAAAGTTCACATTTTAAACGTGTCTAGAAGAACTGATAAAAAGACTGAAGTATGAATTGACAAACTAATACAAGGATCATGCTTGTTTGTACAGATCTAAATTGCCCCTAGGGGATAAATAAAGGTATTTGACTGACTGATTGATTGACTGATTAAACTACAGGGTTAGCAGTTTTTATGCAGAGTAAGAATATGGATATTTCATTGTTTATATAAGAAAATGATGGTATGGTAAAATTGCAGCCTTTGATTTGCCAATTGTGTCCATTAAAATTGTGATTTTGATTTGATTGCGATTAATCTTGCAGCCATAGTGCGAACCATTTTTAACTGCTCACATTTCCTAGGTAACATTATAACCTGCTTTTGTTTTTCTTCTACTTCCTTAAACCAAACAAGACCCTTTTTTATTTTTCATTCCCGTCACACCTTTGGGATTTCCTCTCAAATTCCTGAATCGTATCCAAAAACCTGGTCACACCGCGCACAGGCCCCAGTGGCAGTTTCTCACACTTTTTTACAGTGCGTTTTTACAATGCATTTTAGTAGCATGTGTGTTTTTATAGTGTGTGAGAGTAAACATAATCAGGAAGAACAGCTGCTAGCAACCCCATCAAAAACAGCAGTGTACAGTGGTTTATGTGACATGAAAACTAGTTAGGAAAAATGAAAAAAAAAAAAATTCAATACCAGAACCTTTCTTATCTGAACCTGTAACAGGCTACACACTGATTGTTAGCCAAATAGCAGTTGATTTAGTTGATTCAAGCAGAAATAATCACTATATTTAGTAGCTGAAAAAAAACAAAAATCAAAATGTAAGACTAAACCAAGACATAAACCAGACAAATTAGTTTACATTCTTAGTAAAACATTACAAATATGGAAATTAAAAGATGTATTGCACAGCTCTGCAACAAATAATATGTTATGTGCTAATGGCTAAATGGTTGAGAAAGTAGGTTCTGGCATTAATACAACAGTGGCAGTGGCATTGTGCATGCACTGGTCAGCCTTAACATTACGACCACTGACTGAAAGTAAGAATTTAAATGTCAGATAAATTTAGCTTTAGTCCCACTTTAGTCCCACTTTGGTGCCGAGTTGGTGCCGAGTCGGTGGTGAACTTGTAGGCTTTTTCCATGCTGCAGTAATAAGAACCTACCAGAGGGGGTCTAGTCCTGGTCTAGTCCTGGTCTAGCCCTGGTACCACTAACAACTGAGGAGTCATTAGTGATAGAAAAGTGTTGCATTGTTGGCTTAGGGCAGTGGTCGTAATGTTATGTCTGATCGATGTATATGGTTAGTGTTAATGAAAATAAAAAGGAAATTTCATTCAGTTAACATTATGTGGTTCTATGTGAAGTTACACAGTGAACAGAGACAGTGAGTAAACAATACAAAAAGTGCAACCATCTAAACAGTGACATGTGATAATTATAAACAAAAGTGATCAAGGGATTAGTAATACATTAAATACTGGTTGATTAGTGCAGGTAAAATATTCAAGCAACATAATACTAAAAAAGAAGATTGTATTGCAAACGAAATGTGTAATTAGGATTTGAAATTAGGACAATAGTTTATAATAAATTATTGAAGTATTTTGTTTGATTAATATGTCTGATTTGACAAAACAAAGAATTACTATAATAAAAACAAAACAAAAAAAACCCCACTAAAATACATTTCCTTGACTATAAAGTTACAATATCAGCTCAGCAGTGCTTTGATTTTTTTTTTTTTAACTATGACTCCTCTATTACAAGGAACTGTATATACGACTTTTTTCTTTATTTTAAATTCCATAAACATGACCTATCTGTGTGCACAGATACGAGGTAGACATGTCCAGAACAAATATCGCTTTCACTGATAAGAATAAAATGGTCTTAGAATTAATTGCAAAAACACTGGACATGATGGCCATGTTGTTTATGTTTTAATTTAGTGATTTGGTTCTCAATTATCCAATCAGAAAGCAGAATGAACCTCACACAAGTCTCTCATTTGGTGCTGAAATCCAGTTGGTTTAAGCCTAAAAGGACTTTCTCTGATCTGAATCCTCACTACCTAAACCCCAGCACCTGAAGTCAAACATTAATCAGTACTAATACTGCCTGTCCTCTATCTGTCCTCTATTAAGGCGCAGGTATCCCAGGTACAGTTGTGATTATAGCACCTTTTTTAAAACCAAGAGCGCAGGCTACATACAGTTCCTTTAATCATCTTTTTGGCTAATTATTTACAGTGAAAACTAAATCAAAATAAAATCAAAATGATAAAATCAGATTGGCACTATACTTATTAGGATATAACAGCATGCTAACCTCTAAGAGAGTTAACCTAGAAATTAAGTAAGCATTGAACAACAAGAAGCCGTGCATTATGCATTTTTAACGCACAATGCAGAGTGATGTTCCTCTGCGAAGTGTCTTAAAACTGCATAACGCACGGCTCCTCATTGTTTAATGCACTTCTACCACTGTCTGTAAATGTGAACAGGCTATGTCTCAAATATTAGTTACTTTAGTGTTTTAAATGAAGCTAGTCCCTACATTCTAGTCATTTTTAGTAGGCCTTTTTACTTGTACTATTTTAGGTGAATCTCTCCTCCACAGAGGTTGTAACAATAATAACAGGTCTTTTACGCTTTCCATTTGTCTCAGTGCCTTGGGTCGCAATGGTAACAAACTCGTCATCTTTCACGGGTGCTTCTGATTGGATGATATTTGTCTTTTTAATCTGAACCAAGCTTTCTGATTGGATAACAGTGGTCTTCTGAATCTCAACTAAGTTTTCTGATTGGCCATTGGTTTTGTTCTTTTGTATCTTCATCAACGTTTCGGTAACTTGTTTCTCCGGTTCAGGTTTGGATTTGAAAACAGTGATATTTTTCGTATTAAAGAGGAGCTTGGAGGAGGTATATTTGGGCGGTCCCGGCAGGCTTACCCTGAATGGGCTGTTGGGGACGCTTACTCCTGCCCAGGACACACAGACTGTATGTTTTAGAGCTGCAGAAGGAGTGTAGGAGCAGGAATAGAGGCCATCTCCTTTAGATACAACCTTCACGTCCACAGGTTCACCCTCGGCATCCTGGGGAAAGAAAATGAAAATGTTACATTTTGATCCAGTCGTAACTTCTAGCAATTAGAATTGTAAAAAAAAAAAAAAAAACAAAAAAAAAAAAAACAGGCACTAATTGTTACCTACTGGTATCATAACTGGATACTTAATCGATATGGGGGAAAAAATACACAAATAGGGCAAAATTTGACCTTTCCTGAATAGTTTTAGAATTGTCTGGATACATATCAGTTCAGTATGAAAGCTTTTCTTTAGTATCAAAACAGAGTTGGACATTTTAGCAAAAAATGTCTGAACTCTGCTCCAAACCACATGCTTTTACTGACAAGAGATTGGCCATAGACCTCTAAAACGACCCAAGTGGATCACCATCTTACATGTACAAATCTGATTATTAGAAGCATATTTTGTGTCATAAGACTATTAAAATGACATGTAAACAGCAAAATCATCTGATGTGCATAATCAGAGGGAACATGACCAGAAATAAATCAGATTCTGTGCTTTACATGTAATTTAAATAATCTTAAAATTCCAGAAATCAGATATAATCAGATTTTGGTGTGCATGGGAACATAGCTATGATGATTCAAAATAATTGGATCTCAATTAAATTAAAATTTGATTAATTCCATTGCCCTAGTTGAAACTGAAAGCTTGCAAATGAAGACTGTGGGTGATATGAAACAACTGTATGGCAATAGTTTACTGGATTAAGCTGCAATTAACAAAAAGGGCCCTAAAACCAACCCTTGAGGGACACTTTGGTAATTGTCAGTGGACAGACCTAATATCCGATCACTGTAAACATTGTTCATGAACATTTAGAGAATTTAAAAATACAAGAGAGGGGGAGAGAGAGGGAGGAGAGAAGGTTGGACAAGAAAGGAGGGAGAGAGGGAGAGAGGGAGTGAGGGAGTGAGAGAGGGTGGGGAACAGTATTACAATACATGGCATAATTATGTAGTCATGCATGAACAATACAGTAGGATTTGTTTTAAACCTTAATACTGTGCCCTCCCTCAATAAAGGCAACTCTGGTTAAATTTGTAGTGATGTAAATAACTTAATTCTAGTTTTTTTCAATAAACTACAAAAAACATGAATAAATGCGTTTTAAAATTGTCCATAACAGTATAGATGTTCAGGTTTACACGCACACCACATCAAAACTGGGACTAAACAGGGACTTAACCTGAACTAAACCAGGACTAGACCATGACTAACCTGGAACTAAAGTCTCCACTGGAAATAAATCAGGATCAGTTAGTGTAGCCTTAGAAGTTCTTGTTTGTGCCAGTGGAGATTTGAAGCCATTATATAACATAATGGACTTTGCAGCATATCTTACCTGAGCAATGATTTTGAGAGGTCCTTTTCCTGCATCTTTAGTGTTTACAGTGAACTCTGCCAGTTTGTTTATCAGACACCCAGACTTCTCCAAACCAGGACCATATGCCTGGACCTGTAGACAAGGAACACATGTTAAAATGATTGTGTTTTACCATACACTAGTATTAATGTAATATTGAATCAAAACTACATAGACCATGATCCTTTGAGTCAGTTCAGCAAACATGAATGGCAATAAAGCGTTTCTCAACTAAACCAGGATTATCTTGGTTACCTTCTCTGGGTAACTGCTGTGGTAACTGCTGGTCTAAAGCAGGTATTCCAAGACTAAACCAGGCCTAAACCAGGCCTAAACCAGGCCTAAACCAGGCCTAAACCAGGCCTAATCCAGGCCTAAACCAGGCCTAAACCAGGCCTAAACCAGGCCTAAACCAGGCCTAAACCAGGCCTAAACCAGGACTAAACCAGGACTAAAATCATGTCAAAACTAGGTCTAAATCAGGACTAAAACATCTCATTTACCTTCTCTGGGTAGCTGTTGTGGTTGTCTGGAGTGATGTAGGCCATAAATGGACTGTGCTCGATGTCCTCCTCGTCACAGGTCACGTGGATGGCGTATTCTCCAGGCTCCGTGGGCCAGTAGCGCACGTCACATGACCCATCGTTCTGGTCCTCACACTCAATCTTAGCCTGGGACGGGCCCTCGATCGCAAAACCTGCACAGCACAGTCAAAATAAAAGGTCTTACATATTTTTAAAATGTATGTGTTATTTAGACTGAGAGTTGAGAATCATGACCAGGATTGATGGAATCTATTTTGGTGGGGGTCTATAGCAGCACAATCAGTGATGCCAGTGAAGTCACACTTTTTATATGGTATTTATTGATTTCAGTTCATTTTGCTGTATATTATGCATTCAGTTTTTTTACTTTCTAAAGATAAATAAAAATGCATATAAAAAAATTTAAAGATACATTTTTTCATAACATTTCTGTGTTTTTTAATGAGGGAACATTATAACATGGTAGAAATAAACAAAATGATAATAAATCGATTTTGTTTAATACCCTCTCTTTAATCAATAACTGACTTTTTTCCTGGTTACAATATGCTCAAGAGAACCATAAAAAAGAATTTCAGGTGCACATTAACTTCAGAAAGGTTCATTTCATAAAGCTGGTCACATACCCGAGGAATGGTAATGATGTTTCTTCTCACAATTAACACTAATATCCCTATGGGCAAGAGGTCTTAGTTTCATGTCTCATCAGGGTGTACTTAGTGTGACTGACCCAGGACTCCCACGTCGGTGCCAATGGACTCCACAACGAAAGCAGCTGGTTTTCCCACGATCCCTCCCTCCAGACCAGGACCATAGGCTCGAATCTGTTGAGGACCTGCCTGGGGCCCCACCGAGACCTCAAACGGACTGAACAGGCAGAAAAATCAGACAAACATTTATTTGAGATTGATTTATTGACCAGATTATTTATGCTCAGGTTCAGAATGATTCATTCATTACATAAGGTAGACAAGTGAAATCTATGCCTTGTATTTTAGATTTGGACCAGGCCTTTAACTTCAGAAAGCATTTTTTGTTTTAAGCATAGGCTATGTAACTGAACCTGTTTAGTCAATAATGAAGTATATTGTGCTGCTTGGTCATAAGAATTATTAGGGTCATAATTGAATTTATAATGAAGTAAAACAATGTGTGTACTGTTAAAAGCTTAAAGGTGAACTATCTAACTTTTTAGGTAGAGGGTTCTGCCATTTTTTTTGTTGTTATTGCTTTGCCTGGGAAGTTCCACTGTCTGGCATAAAACTTTTCTCCATGGAGACAAATATGTGACACCACAGGGCCAAGTGACTGGTCACACAGGTTAGTGGAGCAAGATCTATGTTTTTGAAGGTATTTTTAGCAATACAAATACATGTAATTAATTAAATGCAAGATAGAGAAGTCTAATGCCATACTGTGGAACATTCCAGAGCAATAACAGACAAGCAGGTGGCAGGACTTTCCTGCAGAAAGTTAGTGCATTTTTAACCTTTGTAGAGGTATTAGAATTAGGATGTATTAGACTCATATTTGGAATGTTTTGTGACTCATGTGTTAAAAGCCACTGTAGACTTGAGCATCTATATCACTCAGAAAATAATTTATTGTTTTGCTTGTTTTGCTTCATTTTTGTAAATTTTGTTTTTCTTTTTTAAGACTGGTCAGTAGAGTAGATAATATTTAATGTTTTGTCATACCTCTTGGGGATGTGCTGTCCTCCCCATGTGATGCTGATGCTGTGTTTTCCTGTAGTTTTTGGGTAATATTCATAAAAGTACACTCCATCCTGAGAGGAGAGCAGCTTCACTGGCTCCTCCACGCCCTCTGAAAAAATAAACAAAAAACAATTACAAAAAGCCTATATTCACTAAACAACAAGTGAGACTAAGTGAATGAACAGATGCATTATTGTTTTTGGTGGTACTGATGACAGAAATAATAACTGCAGTAGTAGCAATACATTAAGTCAATTTAAGAAGGACCACCGCTGATCTACATGCCAAAGCAAAGAAGACTGGCAACTAAACTGCAAGTAATGTAGTAGATACACTTTAAGGATACACTAAAGTTACTTTACAAGATACACATTATTGTTTCTCCTTGCAGGTTAATTTGTCCTCTGCATTTGACCTATCCTTCAATGCTGCAGGGGCAACCTGTCAGGAGCAGATCCATCTCCTGATTTTGAGCTAATCTTTGTCAGGTTTACATTAGCTGGATTTTACCTATTGTGCATGTTTTGGGTTGATGGGGGTTGCAGCAACACAAGTATTACTAGTATAAGTAGTAGGCTTGATAACAGTAGCACTAGTAGTAGCAGCTGCAGCAGTAATTGAACACAAGTATTAGTAGCAGAAGTAGTTGAAGTAGCAGCAGTATAGCAGCAATAGTAGTAACAGTTGTAGTAACAGTTGCAGTAGTAGCAGCATTAGTATTAGTAGTAGTAGTGGCAGTTGACACTTCCAAATAATGAGTATAATCCATTACTAGTCTGATACCAATTAACCAAAAGCTAGATTCCTAACAGACCATATATGGGCATAATCACTTTGGTCAGACATTTCCTTGAATTCTCTGAGTGTGGCGTGTTCATTTGTTCCACTAAATACTTCACACTCCAGTTACTGCTCTCTTCCACAAATGGCCTATTCACTTAAACAGAGGCCAAGCCACAGAAATGTTTTAATTGGGTTGGTGACCTTTGCAATAATGTTTAAGAGCCAATAAAATGCTTCCTAAAACTAACTTTACACAGAAGTAATAGTAAAGAAGTAATTATGTGCATGTTGCTCCTGTAGTGTTTAGTCGTCTGAGCAAGTGGTTCTCAACACATGGTGTAGGAGCCAAAAGGTACACAGATTTCTTCTAGTGCTTTTAGTAGGTTTAAGTTCTGTACCTCCTTAGTCTGCATAGATATTTGATTTGGTCCTAATTTGGTTGTACGTTACAATTAAAGTGCATTATTGAACTTATCAAGTGGGGGGCCCATCTCCATGAAGAGATTTCTTTGCTTGGAATGCTCCACAGTATGGGATTAAACTTATCTTGCATCTTTTCAATTACAGTTCTTTTTAATGCTCATAAATGCCTTAAACATGCATTTTTACTGTGGAGTCACCTCTCCACAGATCTGACCTGTACCTTGGCATAATAGTGTAACCTTCTTGTCAATGGAACAATCAAGGCAAAATCATAACATCTCCATGGAGACAAGCTGATGCTTGATGGCAGACCCTTTACGAGAGAAGTTATAAAGTACACATTTATGATGGCATGATCACAAGCGCTACAGCAAAGACAGTGCTTTAGGTTAACCTGCTGCTGTCTGTACAGACTCCTCCAGCCTGATCTTAGTATGGAAATGCACTGAGTCTCACTTGGTCCTTTGATGGTGATTTTGAGCTCTCCACTGCCGGCATTTTTTGTGTCGACTTTAATGTCTCCGATTTGATTCACTCTGAGTCCTGAAGGCTGCAGCCCCCGTCCGCTCGCTCTGCACGCCCCGGGGACACAGGCTATAGGGAACACAAATACAGTGTAAGGACATAAGTCTTGCTCATCAAAGAATAGGGACTAAAAGAGTGCATGACTTGTGCATTAGTGAGTGTTTGAGGGAGGATGAGCGCTTCGTGCCTATTATTAGGACATTTACCAGCTTGTTGTGGCGGTCTGACCTAATAATGTCTATATGTAAAATGACTGCTTTAGACAGTTTCACATAATAAATGTACAATAACGACAGGATCCCCGGTCCTGCTAGGGGGTAGTTCATTTACCAGTAATTTATAATAACACTATAATCTTTTATTATTGATCAATTTGAGGAAGACTGTGCAAATTCCTCAAAGAAATGCAAGGAAAATGTTCACAATTCAACATTATTAAAAGTTTGATTTAGAAACAAAATATGTCCAGCATGTTAAAACTGCAGTTCAGACCTGGAGCGATGTCGACATTGAAGGGGCTCTTGGGCACAGCAGCACCCCCAAAGGTGACAGATAGGGAGTGCGGGCCGGCCTGAGTGGGTTTGTAGGTGCAGCGGTACACACAGTCTCCTCTGTCCTCCATCATCAGCTCCACACTGTTCTGCCGGCCCTGAGGATCACGCACCATCACAGTCACGTCTCCTGTCCCTGCACCTGAGGGATACAAGAGTGAGGGAGGGGAGAGGATGATATAAGGCTACCAATTATGAAAACAACAATACACACACGATATATATGACAAAAAATTCATTACACACCAAATTGTTATTTATATTTGAATAAATTACTTGTAGAAGTTGGTAAAGTGGTCAGATCCACAGGTAAGGTTGGAAGTCGAATTATAGGTGAATACCGTTCTTGTGTCCTTGGGCAAAACACTTAACCCACCCCCACACCAAGTGCCTGTGTACACTGGTGTATGAATGTGTATGTTTCTTGATGTAAAATGCTTTGAGTACCATTGAAGGTAGAAAAGATCTATTTGTTGCGATGCATTCACTGACCAACTGACCTGCCATATAGATGTCTTTGTCATGGTGCGTTCACTGACCTGCTGTATAGATGTCGAAGTGCGTGGGTCTGTTGGCAATGTTTCCCACTGGCTCAATTCCCTGCCCCTTCACTGTCACTTTGGAGGCGTCACCCAGAGCCTTGTCCACGCTCACCTCAAAGGGACTCTTCGGGATCTGCTGCCCAGCGAAGAGCACTGTCACCTGGGTACAGCACACACCACAGGCCCCTGAGTTGGAAGAACAGTCTGGAACTTCTATCTTTCTGTACAAACATTTACTAGATAATAATTTAGTTTAGTTTAAATCTTTTAAATTTGGGTGGGAACTTTTTAAAGCCTTAAACCTTAAACCTTAAACCTTATATCCACTTTTTCACTACTAAACTATGTATATGGTTTTTAATCACATTAGCCACTGTTCATAGTCCTTTTTTGGCTATTTTAGTGCAAACTGTGTATATTTTCAGTTTTCTGGTCAAAAACATCTAAATCTAAGTGCTGCCCTCAGTGGCCACTGAAAGTTTAAGTAGCTGCTGATATTACGCTGTACTTCCCCGATTACTGCCAAGTGTTTCTGACAAACACCTTGCTGCAGGATTGGAGTTAGACCAATCACACTGTACCTCATATGTCCAGACCCCACCCCTCCTCCTCCGTTTGTGCTCTTCTTTAGTCCTCCAGGTACTGCTCAGTTCAGCAGCTCTATTTGAAATGCGGTTGTGGGTGGTGTTTAGGTGTTTAGTCCTACTTTAAATTATGACCATACCATCTTGAGAATACCTGATCTTGTCTAATCTTGTCTAATCTCAGAAGCTAAACAGGGTTGCACCTGGTTAGTATTTGGATGGGAGACCGCTGGGAATACCAGGTACTGCATGGAACAGCAGTGGCTCTAGTGCATACTTTTGCCTTAGGCAAGACAATTCACCCACATTGCCTAGTATGAATGTGGTGTGTGAGTGAGCGGTGGTTGTCTGAGGATCTGATGATGCAGTTTGGCAGTCTTGCTTCTGTCAGTCTACCCCAGGGCAGCTGTGACTACAATAGCAGCTTACCACCGATTGTGGAGTGAATGAATAATGCACAAAATTTTAAAGTATATGTCTTGTCCAATGCTTTTTCAATGGCAAAATGGATCATTGTAGTAACTGAAATAGCAATGAGCACAGTTGATAAAGTTTTACTAAATGTAGTAGTAAAACATAAGGAACAATAAATATTTGACAGTTAACAGTAGGGCTGAACAATTTGGAAATAATATCTAATTGCATTTTTTTCTGACAAGCATTGTGATTAGATTTGTGATTTATGTTTTATCAGTAGAATTCTGTTCAAAGTTAACATTTAAAAAAAACAAAAAGACTGAAATAGGCCTATGAATGTATCATGTATTCGAGAACATGTTTGTACCGATCTAAACTACAGGGTTAGCAGATTTTATGCAGAAAAAGTTGTTGTTTGTGGAGGAAATTATGGTACTTTGCAGCCTTTGTGATTTGCCAATTGTGTCCATTCAAATTGCGATTTCGATTCAATTACAATTAATCTTGCAGCCCTAGTTTACGGGTTTACACCCATTACATATTTACTGTTTATTCATTTACTTCTTTTTTTCCATAATATTATTTCCAGTAGCCATTCTTGAGTACAGATTTAGCTTCCCTGATGGTACCTTGTGTGTGCCCATGACCTGAGGGATGTAAGTGACGGTGTAGGTTTTCTTCCCTTCGTTCAGCTCCGGCTTCAGCTAAATACAAAACATATTACTCGGTTAATCCTTTAAATGAATCAAGTACATTTTACACCAGTTTAAAGCTCTTTTGCCCCCTCACCTCCTCCCTGGTGCCGTCTGGTTGGTCGAGGTACACGGTCACATGACCTTGCCCTGCGCTGAAAGTGTCCACAGTGAAGATCGCAGGACGCAGCACTCTGTTTCCAGTCGGCTCGATACCTAAAAGATTAGATTTAGAATTAATGTATAGTAAAGGTGAATAAATCACCTCTTACATTTTTAAGGGTAAGTATGCATCAAGTACAGTACTTCAAACAAGTACTTTGCAGCGCTCTGCTCAACATTGTGCCAGGTCTTTCCTTTAAAGACAGGAGCTGACCTCTGCTCACTATTGTTTTCACTTCCTGCTTTTGTCACTAATGAACTTTCCAACAGGATTTTAATCAACAAATAACAATACAACAATATTTTCTGAAACCATTGTGAGAATCATTACACATTGATCGAACTACATTACACGTTTGGAGTTGCAGACAGGAGAAATAGTTTACACAGACACTGAATTAGGAGTGGGCGGTTCCATACTGATAAGACCCTCTGACGTTCTATGGTAATTCAGTGCGTCTCTGTTTAATGCAGTTCTATAGTCAAACAGACCCTTTTCCCCTTCCACTCCCCCTATTGCGCAACCTCTGTCAAGCAATGTGTAAGTGATAGCTGGATTTCACCAACCACAGTGACCATACAGCGCACACTTACTGCCAATAATGGGATCATATCAAAGTGGAACTAAACACTAAATATTGTATATGGTGTTTTAAAAGCATCATCTACAGTTCCTAGTCACTTTTTGGCAACTTTAGTGTAAACTAGGTAAATGTGTAGCTTTGTGGT
This sequence comes from Periophthalmodon schlosseri, assembly GCA_000787095.1. Taxonomy (NCBI): domain Eukaryota; kingdom Metazoa; phylum Chordata; class Actinopteri; order Gobiiformes; family Gobiidae; genus Periophthalmodon; species Periophthalmodon schlosseri. Next base: position 11,312 of record KN486885.1, on the reverse strand, counting down.
CAAAACGTTGTGGTAAAAATGTTAGTTAATGTTGGTGACATTACAAGAGACTGCCCTGATTACAGTCAGGCGTCTCTGATTACAAACACCTTGTTGCACGGGTGGAGTTTGGAGTGTAGATACCTGTTAGACCAATCACACTGTTCTTTATTTCTCCAGACCCCACCAATCTTACTCGCTCTTTTCTTTAGTCTCCAGGCACTGCCCAGTTTAGCAGCTCTATTTGAAATGTGGTTGTGGGCGGAGTTTATGTGTTTAGTCCTACTTTAAACAAACGCCAGGTTATCTTGAGCAAAAGAAAAGATATTATGCATTCTTGTGGCTTTAAGTCCCTTGCAAACATGTTTTTGGTTACCATGGGATAAACATTTCACATTTTCTAACTTAAAATAATGTCTGCATATGGAAAACACACTTTATAAAATACACCTTTTTTCCAGTGAGACATTTAGGCTCCCTCTGTTGTCAGCAACGGGAATGAACAATGGGAAAGTAAACAGATGATGTCGTTAGGCCCTGTGAATGCTATGCTAATAGAGCCATGTGCTTTGTGAACGCACTATGACTGCAGAATGAGTCTGGTGGTGGCTTACGGGTTTATAAACTGTGCAGGAGAAGTCAGGATTTTTACCTGTAACGCAACAATCTGGGCAAAATGCATTTTTGAATGCTCAGAGAAGGTGATTTTGGATTAATACATTGATGAAACAAGCATGAATTAAACAAAACTACAACTCCAGGAATGTGTTTGATGAGAGCGCAACAGTATAAACATGGTTAAAAGTTCAAAAGTGTCAATTTTGCATAATATGTGCAAAATCCTGCCTTTTACCAAATTTGCTTTGTGATATTGACAAAAGATGCCAATATAAAAGGTATCGAAAAAAATAGCAGTATTGGGAGTGATGCACTGGATCAAAACTCACAAAAGCAGGTGCTCATCGGACCAGTAGGTTTGGATTCTTGTAGGGACAAAGGAAATATGGTATTGCATTTAGTCATTACCTGGCCCATAAGCCCGCGCCTTCTTGGGGTTGAGTTTGGGCTTGAGAGGAGCTCCAGGTTTAAGTTTGGCTTTTGGAAACTGGGACAGGTAGGTCATCACGGACTGTTCGTCTACACTCGGATCGATGATCTCCTCTGGAGCGATCACCTGAAAAACACCAAATTATAACATCAACAACATCAACAACATTTTGTAAAAAAGAGTAACTCATTACAGTCCTTATCAGAGAAAGCAAGATTTGATTTGAAAATATTTACTTCGTACTTGGGGACACAGTTAGGTCACTAATTAAAGCGGACCTATTCTGCAAAATCGACTTTTTAGAGCTTTTAACCATGTTATAGTCGTTTCCCCTCACTATTTGTTCATATATGCACAAATCACTCCAAATACAACTTTGGGTGAGTAATCTTTAATTGCTTTTTCAAGACGCCATATTGCCGATCAACTCCTGTTTTCACCATCCCCGGTACACGCCCACTGCTATGTACTTACTTCGCTCTCCAATTTTATTTTCTTAATCGGTGATACATGTAGGATTTGGCAGCACCGCAATGTCATTTTGGTACAAATGAAAAAAGAATCCACTACTCATTAGCGTGATGTGCAGTTATCCATCAGAGGTGCCGACTCTTTGTTGTGATGACGTTTACGGCGACATCGGCTCCCATTGGTCACAGCAGTTTTCTAACTTGGAAGTCAGCGGACTTGTTTCTTTATTAAATCCTCACAGCAGTTTTCTAACTTGGAAGTCAGCGGACTTGTTTCTTTTATTAAATCCTTTTAGATCAATATGGCGATTTAAAACATCCAAATTATAACATAATGCTCCATGGGGGTCATAGATTATAACTATAGCAGACACAAGCACAATGTCTTTTTTAAAATATGAAATCAAAAATCTACATACCCTCCATATACACGACATGCCATTTAGAAGCAAATTTGCATGTGCTGCCTTATAGTCTTTGTTGTTTGTAACACAAAGTAATGTTGTAATGACAATGAACAAACAGAATAAATAACACCTCAGGTCTACAGTGGATCCAAAGGCATAGGCCATGTTAACATTATTGACACATCAGACCTTTGCTTGGTTAAATGGAGTAGAGGAGTCTAAATGACCATCAACTTTAAAGTAAGTTTCAAACATAAGGAAATAAACTGCAATTCCCAACTTCCTTTGCAGCTAACACAGGAAACTCTGAGCTATGACGTTTGACCTTTAAGTAAAAGCTACAAATGACTGAGGGGAGCTTTTCCTTTTTCCTGGTTGTACCTATGCATTCTTAACACACATTGTTCAGTCACATATTTGGTTTTGTGTTAGAATGTGATTCACTATAACTGGTTCTCAGTGTGTGCGGTTGCCTCTGCCTTTTCCCTCTCAGGGCAAAACACTTAAAAGTATCTCTAGTTATGACATTGTCCTCTGAGCCCTGCTCTTATCTCTGGATTGTTACGTGTAAATGTCCGATCAGAACGTTAGTCTTACAGCGCTGCTCGACACCTGTGCTGTGATTGGTTGGAATTTCGAAAGTGGGCATGGCTACTTGTAAATCTATTTCTCTGTTGTGATACTAAAATACAAAAATGACAATTTCATCCATTGTGATGTACATGTTGCATGTTTTAACTGTGCTGTCCTTGCTATGTTGATACTATGGAGATTATCAACAGTACAACAGTTGTGGGGGAGGGGCACAGAATGGTTCTGCAGCAGAACTTCTGATGAAGTATGAAATGTCTGAGCCCGTAAGAAGTTTGTTCTTGTTCTTACAGCTTTAGGTGTAAGAACAAAGTTCTTCCTTCTAATGAAATATGAACTGGCCTTTTCTTCTTATGAAGTATGAATTGGCCTTTAGTGGCACAGACCTGGGGGATGCCGAGCCAGTCGTCGGCCAGCTGCATGGCCTCTGTGGCGTTCTCCACTGGTTTCACTGAGTCCCAGGTCTCCCAGTCCGGACACAAGCCTGAAACAGAGGACACAGGTCAAATTAAGAGAGTTATAATAATGAAAGTAATAAAATATCATATCATTAGTTCAGTACAGTTACAGCAATTTCATTGCACAAGTTCTCTCATTGTAAATGTTCATAAAAGTACAGCTCTACAGAGTTGTACAAATTATAAAGTACAAATAGAAAAAATCTGATTGCAATTTTTCTGAGTAATTTTGCAGTTAGACTTACAATGTGTTTTTAAAAATCACGAATAAGTCACACTATAAACATGTTCTGGAGGACTAACAGACTGAAACATGAACTGCTAAAGTAACACAAGAATGTAATCATTTCAGAACATGTTTGTAGAGGTCTAATATCATTAACAGGTTTATACAGTAGACCCCTGACCGATAATACATTTCTCAGTATATTTTACACATATGTGGAGGTTACCCGGAGCACAGCTGTCGACCAGAGCTCCCAGGGCCTTGCCGTCTCTCCAGTCCTGGCTGAAGTTGGTGATGGGCAGGTCAGGCACTTTGTTCTGGATCCAGCCCAAAAGACGCTGCTTCGGCGTCTTTGACTCAGACTGTGAATAAAACACAGACAGTAGTTTATAATTGCGACCTGTAACCTGCTTATCTCAGAGGAAATGTACAAGATTAATGCTATACTGGGGAACATTCTAAGTCAGGGGTGTCCAACCTGTAGTCACGACCTACCAGTAACTCTCTGCACCATTCCAAGTAGCTCCCTGAAGGATTTACGGAGCTATACATATTACTCTGAGTGATTTAAATGTGATAAATCACACGTCTGTTATCAGAGTAAACGCATAATTTAAATGTATCATGTTGATATACTGATTTATGGTTTATGTTTATCTAAATATACACCCTTCTAAAGCTATAGTTGTTACATTTATATTGGCTCAATTTTCGTGCAACACCTAATAGGAGTAGCTCTCTGCCATTTTCGCTTTGTAAAAGTAGCTCAGTGGGGGAAAAAGGTTGGGGACAAGCAGGTGCCATGCCCTCCACCAGAAAAGTTACACAGTGCACCTTTAATAAAATGTAATAATTTGTATGAGAGCACAGACCTCCTCCTCTCCCTCCCACACAGGCATAGAGATGGAGTAGTGCAGGATCAAGGTCCAGACCAGACCCAGGATCAGCTTCAGGTTTCCATCCACAATGGCCTTCGAATCTGAAACAGAAACACAAATGATGAAACAATGGCGTCTAAGGGAACTACAAATAATTTCACATTTGTTTTTTGTTTTTTCCCCAGAAGATTTCTTTACAATACTTAAAATTTGTCAAAATGTTTTTAAATTTTGCAGTTAAATAATGTCATACAGTGGAACATTCCAGGCAAACCAATAACATCTCCCTGGATACAAGCAGGTGGTAAACCCGAAAAGTGACATTCTGTATCTTTGAGCCAACCAGGTGACAGAACAGTGAGTTAACAATATTGACAACATTTTAAGTGCATGCAACTGTATGTGTGAATTTCAAATGCTCTTTTACGTGTTTAAAATGTGCACAGATTTGTACTAAATACAGCAGTTTCACAATTGCAATACTGCTCAAAGGCTAAAATGTAATCAGATTTTCTTTTTTTTTTTTGCAAACTCCCAAACAGTGAGTAAACAGTGAGTTCAGTACCATCTCTGCTTCAATCACCACATTCCTCTCATTTTAATCTGCTTTTCATTTTAATCCATCTCCAGATAACAGCCTTTTTGATGAAAGAACACAGTGACACCATTTCACAAAATAACTAAAGTCAAGTCAAGACGCAACTGTGCAGGAGTTCATGCAAAAAAAAAACAAAAAACAACTATTTATGAAATACTTGGAAACAATGTATTTATATAAAGACAGAATTAAACTTGTGAATCATGAGTTTAATCTTCCTTACCCATAAATAGCCTAAAACACTCACTAACTTCTCCTTTCTGCTGTTGCTTCATACAAATCTTGGTTGACTAAGACGCCATCCACCGATTAATCGACTAAACAACTTAAGGCCTACAGTCCTAAGAAAACGACAGGAGGGTTGTCAAAAGTATCAAAAATCAGATACTAATCAATACTAAAATTAGTATCAAAACTAGATACTCATTTGAGCAGGTATCAATACTAAAAAAGTCACATTCACAGGACAGAAATGAACCTTTCCTGAATATCTTTAGAATGATCTTGAGCTGTATCAGAACAAGTATAAGACACATAGATGGAAATTATGTTACTTTAAAAAAATCTAGTCTGTGCGAGTTGCTATTTGTGTCCATTTAAATTGCAATTTCGATTTGATTGCTATTAATCTTGCAGCCCTCTTATGAAAGTAACAGACCCCCTCTCTGCATGAATGGGCCTACAGCTTATGTAACACATTCGGAGATGAGGGAGTGGCTGAAGTGTATTGTTGAGTGTAGATTTCCTCAAGCGTTTGTGCCACCACTGTCTCCGTGGAAACCATTGTACCCTGAAGGTCAAAGGCCATTTCAGTGTTAAAGATACAATAATGTTTAATGATAAGACTAAGTGCTAATAATAAGGGCTGCAAGTATAATCACAAGTCAAATCAAACAACAAATCTTTACAAAAGGTTGAAATTACGTCACTTTTTCTATTGGCCCACCACCTACTTGTTACCATGGAGAAGTTTGTCTGGAATGTTCCACAGTATTGCATTCAATCAATCTTGCATTAGTTCATTTGCTGAAAAAAATAAAAAATACAAATTTTACTCTGGGTTACACGGCCTTTTCCACTTTTTATTTTAGAATTTTTCACATTACAAATCCAGTAAAATATATGCCTTTCTCTATAACCACCTTTGCCTATATGTAATATTACTGTCTTGAAATCCTGCGGTATTTCAACATGTTTTCAT